>VYZW01045617.1:123815-146883 GCA_013401315.1 Balaeniceps rex
CCCGGCTCCGGCCGGAGGCCCCGCGGGGGCGGCGGGCCCGCCGCAGGCCCCACCAGGCCCGGCTCCGTCCCGGCCCCATCCCCGCACCGGGCCCATCCCCGCACCGGGCCCGGCCCTGGCCCTGGCCCCGGCCCCGGCCCGTCCCCCCGCCACAGCCGGGCCGGGCCCGGCTGCCTCGGTGTCCCGCATCTGGTCCCCCCGCGGGCGCCGTGCTGGGCCCGTCACCTCAACGGGCAGCGGGGGACGGGCAGCCCGGCTCATCCCCCGTGAAACTCGTCCCTCTGTAAAACCCCCTTCTTTTTCACAGGATGAACTTGTCAAATAAGGACTGTCCGGCCATACAGAAATACTGATTTTTAATTAGACGGCGATAAACGGTAAACTGTTGACATGGATCCCCTTTTTTCCCCCACACGAAAATCAGCCAAACTGCGTGGTCAAGGCACAGTTTTGAGTTTTCGCACTCCCGATACAAAAAGCGTATGAAATGTGTGCCACAAAACAACACACTTATTTTTAAAAGACTGTATAAAAACCCGCAAGACTTTCGACATCAAAAATCCTTAACCTAAAAAAATAGCACCAGGGAGAGTTAGAAACCTTTAAAAAGTATTAAAAAGGCATTTCTGAAATCTACCTCTCCTTACAACATTTTTATAAACACATAATAAAAGGCAGCTCTTACAGGGAAAAATATTTCAAGGAAGACTTGTCTACTACAATTCTTATCAAGTAAGCTTAATGCCAAGACAATTCTCATTCCTCTTTTATCTTTGTTTACTCTCTCAAGTCCTTTTTCTTTTTTTTCTCACTAGTTATTCTTCTTTTGATCAGGTAAGAAAGGATGTGAGATCTGGAATATGAAATTAGAGATGCCACGGAGTGGAGGTTACGTGTTAGCCCGGTTTGGAAAAACAGAAACCACAGGAGGATCCCAAGGCAGAGGACGGCCGTCACCCCCAGGCCCCGCATCGGCTCGTACTGGGGCTGGGCAGAGGAATTAGTGTTGTGACTCGGGTCCGGGCTGGGCACAAGGATCAGAGGTTGGCGAGGGGTCCAAAACCAGCCGGCACGGCGGTGGCGATGCCAGGCTTCCCGAGCACCTCCAGCACCCGCAGAACCCACCCCGCCAGCTTCCCAGTCAGGGGGCCGGTGACAAAGGTGGCCAGAGGGTGCTACTCATCCCCAGGCGCTTGCCGAGCGTTGCAGATGCCAGCAGCGACGCAGAGGACACCGCTTGCGGTTCTCCAGCATTTTCTTAACTAAGGCGTGTGGCTCGAACACACGTTCCTGAGAACGAACCCCTGTGGGAAGACTTTAAAGCGTAACCTCCAGGCAGGACCAAGGGAAAAAAAGCCTTAAAACTACGTGGGCTCCTGCCCATTCCCCAGTGCAGCCTTGGCTTGGAGAGCCAGAGACAGGTGTGGGGTGGAAAAGCTGCACGCAAGAGTGGAAAATGGGAGGCTCCCTCCTCCAGGGAGGCTGCCGTCCTCCACCACCCATGAGGGGGGTGCGAGGGGGTCCCCACGTGTCAGAGAGGTAGAAGGAGCTGGGAGAGAAGCTCACATTTCCCACTGATGCTGTACAACACCTCGTGAGACAGCCTGGCCAACACAAAAAGCACGGTTTGCACGTGCCTAATTTTGAGAAGGCATCCAAGGACTCTGCCAGACCCAGGCGACAGTTTGTAGTGAAGAGCAGAGGTAGGGGAGGACAGAGGGACCGAGCGGGGGGAACATCACGAGTTGTTTCAGTGCATTGAAATGTGCATTGGAGTTAAGAGTCCCCGGGAGACGCCTGCCGGGACAGCAGCCCCGCGGCTACAGAAAACCTGGGGGAGACGGAGGGGCTCTGCTGTGCATGCACCCACATCTCCCTGGACGCTGGCCACAGGAACAACGCGCCCAGGACTTCACGGACAGCGAGATAATCACTCCGGCAAAGTTAGGGAGTGGAGGAGGGCAATCAAAAGTGAGCACGGCAGCGGCCACGGGAGCTCCCGGCCTGGGGGTTCGGCCCCGGCAGCCCCCCTGGGTGCTGTCGGGCCAGGGCTGGGCACGTAACAAGCACCAGCAGCATCACCAGCAGCATCCCACCTCTGTGCACAAAGTCACGCACGGGGAGACGGGCGCGTAGGGAAGGAGAGGTACAGCCCCTGCCTGCGCACCCCCAGGACCTGCCCCTGCCGCGGCACGTGTCCCCTGCCCCAGCGGCAGTGCCCGCAGCAGGGGGACGCACGCAGCCGCGGCCGCAGCAGCTTTCCCACCTCGCTGCTGCCGTGGGGTCAGCTCCCCCTGCCCACGGAGCAGGACTGGCGCGGGGCGAGGCCAGTGCTGTGCTCCTGGACCCTACAGCCCTGCGGCCCTGCTGGGGTCGGGTGGGATTTTCCCTGCAAGGAACCCCCTGCACCACAGCTAACGCACTGCCAATACTGCTCGGGTTCGTGACATTGTACGTGACATTTTAGGGGGCTGTATTTTGAAGATGATGTTGACCACTACGCTATCCTTCCTGCCGATGCACCACATTCATTTGGGAAATGAATGCGCAGAGAACGTTTTCCTTTACGGACACTGGAGCCCAAATCCTCTGTGCTCTGATTACTGCGTAAGCTTTCAAACCACTCAGCAGGATTTTAAAATGTAAGGAAAGTTTTAGATACTTTAAAAAGGAAGTAGTGAATATTTGTAAACTACAGCCAAACATATAAAACAATATTTCTTTAGTTCTAGCTAGAAAAGTAATTCTATCACCTCACAGTTCAGTTTCAGCTACATTCAGGTCTAGGAATCTCCACATTCTTATGTAATGCCTTAAAGCAGCAATAGACGTTAAACAACAAAATTAAAGTTTATCAAAAAAGTCTTAAAAATAAAAAAGATTTGGTTTCTGTATCCTGCATGTTCAGTGTATGTAACCTGACCAGGGTCCCTTACACCTGCTGCTACAGTTTGGGGATTTTTGGCAGTTGCTTCAAGAGAGGTTTTGTTTGTTTAGGAAAAGCAATAATTCGCTATAGTTCAAGTTTGTCTGCAGCACCCCGGCAGCTGCCTCCACACTTACTGCTCAGCAAGTTGTGACTTTCCAGCTCTAGGCTAAAACGGAATTTTTAATGCTCTGGAGGAGACTTCTCAGCTCATCAGTTATGCATAGAGCTTCCTGCGCTGGGTAATTAAAGCTCTTTTGTCCATCATTTTCTACGTATCACTGCCATTAGTCCCTTGAAAGAAAAGTTACCCTGCCAGGTTCTTTGGTTAAAGACATTTCCTCAGCTCTCCCTGCGGGGCCAGGCTGCCTTCCCGCAGCACGTGGCCGGGGAAGGATGGTGCTGTGGCAGAGTCCGGCGGCTGTGCCCATCCCTCTCCCGCCACGGCAGCGGAGCTGTGCATCTTTACCAGAGAGACGAGGGACGCTCGGCTTGCTATTCACAGGCAAAGTAATCCTTGAGCGGGGAAAAGAGGTGCCGGATGACGGGGACGCTCCACGATCTCCCCAGCAGCTTCTGGCGAGCCCCACGGCCGATGTTGGAGACGTCCGTGTAGTGGAGGGGGAAGCCAAAGATCCTGCGGAGCAGAGGCAGAGGAGGGGGGGTGAGGCTTGGCGGCTGCCCCGCTCCCCCGGCGCCCACCGGCCGCGGCCAGGACACGGCGTCCCTCTGCCCTATCCCTGCGTCCAGCCCTGGCCCGTTCCACAGTCTCACTCGGCAGAAGCTTCTCACTGCTAACACCAGCGCTCCCTGCCAGCTCTCCGATTTTCTTGCCCGGAGCAGCAGTAAACACGTATCGCTTCCCACCCGAAGCCCTGAGAGCATTCGGCAAAGGTGACGCAGTTGCTCCTGCCCTGCCCAGAGCCAGCGGCAGGCTCACCCCAGGACAGCAGCCGGCAACGGCAGGAGAGCCTGCATCTCCTACCGCCCCGCGCCTGCGGGCACAGGTAGCCTGACAAACCATCCCGCGCGTGTCTCTGCGAGCTGATCTGCCCCATGCGACTTAACCCGTGTGCGGACAGGGACCAAGTGCCCAGAGCCAGCCGTGGGCTCGGGATGCGACCCGTCTGGTGGAGTCAAGCCAGGAATAAAGGAGCCCGGCGCTGCACCTGCTGGCCCGTGGAAATCTGTGTGTGGCAAGTATGTGCACGCGCCTCCCGCCCCAGACGTGCCTACGGGCAGAGAACGGCGAGCTGCCCCGGCTCCGGGAGCTCACAGCGCCAATGGATTTACAGACACTGAGGGCAGCCAACATTAACCACCAGCAATACTAGAATTTTCTATTCCGGCTCTGGAGTCCACCAAGCCGCTAAGTTGCACTGATATACACCGTATGGAAACACTGGTGCCCCTGGGTGAGCCGAAAGATGGACAAGAGATGTTGATGTACGCCCCGATAAGCTGACAGGACAGCAGCAGCCCTGGGCAGTCACTGTCATCTCAGGGTTTGAGTCTTACTGAAATTAAGAGACAATTTCCACAGCCAGGATGCAGTACGGGGTTCTTGTCTTACCAAAGTGCCCCGACGTGTAGCCCTTCAGGTGAAACACAGCACGCGTGCCATGCTTTCCTCAAGTACACAGTGACGTGTTCATCCGACCCGTGCCTCTCCTACAGCCACCACAGCTTTCCTACCAAAATACCGGCCACCTCTGCAGATTGCCTGCCTCAAAGGCTGGAGCAGAGGTGTCAAACACCGGAGCGTCGCTGCTCCAGGCAGTTGTCGGAGGGAGCAGAAGCGCTGCCATCCTGTGAGCTGCAGCAGGACCCGAGCCCACCTCCACCAGCACACCCAGCAGCCGATGCCCCTGGGAACACACCCCAGCAGAGCTCAGATTTCCCAGTTAAAGGGAGATGCTGGCAGGGATTAAGACCCCGGCATGCTGGCTCCATTTTAAAATTGGATTAGGAAAATAAAAAGCCAAACAGAAGAGTCACCAATAATCTCTCAGCCAGGAATCAGCACTAGCACTGAATACTGGGGAGAAAAAGCAAACACCAAGTATCTAAAGACAATAGAAAATTCCTCCTCCCAGCTCTGTGTGTCAGGTCCTCATGCAGCCTCTCCGGCTTGGCCGAGGTCAAGAGATCACTCTCTTGTGATCTTGAGTACCGGCCAAGCTGTCAGAGGTCGTTTGCCATGAACTCACAGCTCCCGCCCGCTCCAGCACATGCCAGACCAGAGCAGCTCCTCCAGGGCTGGCGCAGGAGCCCTTTTCCCAGGGCAGCTCCCGTCCCGAGCCCCCCCGAGAGGGAACAGGCTTCAGGAGTCTCCCACGGGAAGGGCACTCTGCTCCCCAGCGTGGTCAGAGCCCTGTACAGCCTGGTATGGCCATCCCCACTCATTAGCCATCCCCGCTCATTAGCTGTTCCTAACGGGGCTGGCCAGTGCCAACTCACTTTCCCCAGTGCCCTTGGTAGCTTTTCCTGGTAGCGCTTTCGGAGGAGCCCTGTGCCTGCGCCATCCTGCCTGCCCCTGCTCAGCAAGGCACCTCGCAACCATCGCCCCGGGCTGTTTCATGGAGATAGCTCTGAGTCACCGCACGATCGGATGAAAGTTCAAGTGCCATTTAAACAGCGTGACACGACAAGGGCTCGGTAATCGCTATTTCACTTTCAAATACCTACATGCCTCTAGCTCAGCTGTAATTAGTTGTAACTCCAACAAACGCTGGCAATTTAAATATAAACAAGCAAAAATATTTAAAACCAGTCTGTTTATTGGCTGAGGCTTTCGCTGTGCGAAAACTCCAGTTTTGTTGCTAGAAGTATTATTTGGTGTGCAGGACTGCGAGTTACTGGATTTTACTCTACTCCAAGTCCTCCTGTTGTGTTTTGCTGTGAATTTGGGGTGCTACGAGGTGTGAACAAACTTTGGAGGAGCGCAGTCATGCGTGATCTTCCCTGCGCCGCTGCACCGGGCTGAGCGGCCCCGACCAAGGCGGCTGCTCGGGTTCATCTCCGGCAAACCCCTGCACGGCACTGACCGGGGCACGGGGCTGCCATACAGCACCCCCACATCAGCCTGGGCCTTAAACAAAGGCTGGTGCACATGTGCATCCCCACGCTAGACACACGCAGCACCCCGCGCAAGCCCTATCTCTTCCCTCCGCAGGCTTTAGGTCCGGGGGCAGAGGACACTGCTACGCTTTTCCCACAGTCTCATCGCTGCTCATTAACAAGCGCATTATCATGTGCTCATCACCGCTGGGAAACTGCGCCGTACGGGAGCTGCAGCCCTTCGGCTCCCAGGAGCTGGGCTTAGGACCGAGGAGGAAAGAACCACCACACAAGCACCACGAAACGAAACAAAACTACGGTGAAAGACTCAAAACGACAGCGAACGATTACCTGTTCATCCCCGGAAGGTTGCCCCAGAAATAGCGTGCTCGGTGGGCAGCTGATATCTTGATAGCATCGATCATAACCGGGTTACACTGCAGGCCACGAGACGGGGAAAAAGAAAAGTTAGAAGAGGTGCGGGCTCAGCCCTCTCCTGCACGGGACGCCCTTCTCCACCGCACTGCGGGAATTCAACGTCTTCAGCAAATCCTTCTAAGGATGTAGCCCCAACAAACCCTTGTTCCACACCAGAGCACGGTCCGGTTGGCCACGCAGGCTCCCACGCCATAGCCATGGCCAGCAGCTAAGGAAAATCACAGCGTGCTTCAGTGCCGATTTCTCTGGGCCAGGATCAGGACCATCAGCCCCCAACAGGGCTTTTACACACACGGGTTCCTGCTGACCCACAGCCCGTCTTGGCTACCACAGAGTTAAAAATCCTTCCCAGTCCCTGGCCTCTCTCTCCCTAGAAATAACAGGCATTGCTCTGAACAGATGCTTTCTGCAAGGCTGGCAAAAACCCTCCCCCAGAGAACCAGTGCTCGGGGTTAACCTGCTGGAAGCCAGAGGGGATCCAGAGCCAAGGCCAAACAGTTGATTCCTGGCACGTGCTTCAGTCGGGGCCATACGGAACCACAGCCAAACCCCCACAGCCTCGGCACACCTTGCACAGCCCAGCGTCTCCTGCTCAGACGCCTTCCCCGAACCCGGCGGCAACCCCTACCTCCAGAAACCGAGAAATGTCCCTCTTGTCGTTGACCCTCATGGCCACCACGTTCTCGAACATCCAGAAGAAGGGGCGCTCCTCTCCCGCCTTGGGACGGGCGTAGTTGAGCAGGTGGTAAAATTCGAAGAACAACCTCCCGGTTCCTTCTGCAAGGGAGAAAGCCGAGCGGCAGGTTGGGACCAGCTGCGGCACGGGGGGCACAGCTCTGGGGGCCTGGCTGCCCTCCCCACTGCGACTGGCACGGAGACAGCCTGGGCTTTGCTGTGCCACCCCAGGGTTTGCAGCTCAGAGGGGAGCCACCACCAACGCAGACTGGGGCTGGACCACTTCCCTGGACTTTAAGGTGGCTCCGCACCCCAGGAGCACCCCGGGGGCACCCAGCCCTGCCGAGGCAAAGCAGCCTTACCATACAGCCCCTTCCTGGCTGGATTGACGAGGGAGAGGTCGTTACAGGGGCTTCCACCGATCACCAGGTCGAAGGGACCCCACTCCTCGATCTAGAGCGAACAGACCGACCCAGTTAGGAGACGCCACGTAAGTGGGTCTCTCCTCCCCGGCAGGGCAGCGGGCAAGCCCGTCCCAGGGCTGGTGGGGTGAGACCCACGCGGCCGTGGTGCCACGTTCCCCAGCCCTCCCGCAGAAGCAGCGCTCACGTTTCTCTTGGTTATGTTCCTGACGTCGTGCACGTAGGTGATGTTGCCCTCGTGCCGCACAGTGCCCACAGCAATTGGGTCTTCGCAGATCTCCGAGGCGATGTACTTCTCCACTTGGATGCCCAAGTCCTTCAGCACCAGGTACCCTGCCAAGGGACAGAGGTCTGAGGTTGCACTGCTCTCTTTAGCCTCCTGGTCTCCTTCGTCAGCACAGCAGCTCGATGTGGCCACTCTTGCATGTCCTAGGTGGGTGCAGTCACACAGGACTTCTGGATGAGCAAACTGGTTTGTGACCCATTCCTCCAAGGAGGTTTGCTCCCAGAAAGCAGAAATCCAGAGCTGAGTGAACCGAGGCAAACCAGTTGCCCTCAGGCACGTCTTCACCAGAGGCCAGGTTACCGGCACTCCCACAGCTCTTGCTTCCCAGTGAAACCAGCCACCCGAGACGCAGCGGGAACCTCTGTGAGCAAAATTCCCATGCCCTCCCTCCATCCCTCCCTCCTCCACAGCCCTGCCCAGCAGGAAGGGGAGCCCCTGCCCTCATCCCCTTCTGATGGGGAGCCCCCTGCCCCTCATCCCTTCTCCCCACCAAGCTTCCAGAGGCAGGTTTGAGGCCATGGAACTATTCATCCCTGGCATCCAGTGCTGCAAGCCGCCAGGACGGTGCTCCTCCAGTGCCTCACCTGTTGCTATGCCATCAAATAAAGAGAGCACTCGAATAGGTCTCCTCTTTGCTGGTGGAACCGTTGGGTAGATTTTGGGTGCAGCCTGCAATGGAAGGACAGCAATGAAGCCCCAGCTCTGGGCAGTGCTGCGATGCTCTACGAGGCCAAACCTTGGCTCTACAGGCATCACCTCCACCTTCAGGGGAGCATCTGCGGGGCCAAGAGCCCAGCACCCTTGGAGAGGGTGGATGAGCGAGACCAAGGCAGAGGGCCGAGGAATTTTGAGCTGTTCACCCTGCCCCCTGCGGCCCCCTCCCCCAAAGCCCAGCACGCTGGGTTCGCCTGCCCGCAGCCCTTACGTATTCCTGTCCCTTGTCGCTGGTGAAGAAGTCCTGCAGGCGGGTGTTCCAGTCCTGCCGGCGCTGCAGCACCCCGTAGCTCCTCTGGGGCTGGCACATGTAGCAGTTCCAGGGCTCCTGCTCTTTTGCCTTGGCCGACGTCCCTCGCCCCACCAGCACCTCCAGACACTCCACACAGAAGCACCTGCCCAAACCACAACATCTCATGACTGTCGCCTCCAGAAACCCCTCTGGGTCACCCCAGCCTCCCCTGGAGTCTCCCCTGCCATGCACCGGAGCCCCCACCCCATTTTATAGGATGTCTTTCCATGCAGTATCCTGCTTTCTTTAAGGCTGCTAACACAAGCTGGTGACCTGGGCACGGGTAAAGCTCCTGCCATCTTTCCCAGGCCTTACTCAGGTGCAGAGCGGCTCAGCGGGGATGGGTAGGCTGTGCTGGGATGTGCTGCGTGGCAGCCAGCTGGGCGCCAGCACAGGCTCGCACCCGACCCTGCTTCCCTGCGGCTCCCCCGGAGCTCTGCTGCGAGCTCCGCCGGAGGAGCAGAGACGGGGCCCACCTGCAGCAGCTGGCGTTGCTGCAGAGCAGCAGCTCCTTGCCTTCGCAGCAGACGGTGCAGTAGGACTGGTAGCCGTCTTCGTCATACATGTAGAAGAGCTCCAGGAATCTATCCTAGCGAAAGGACAGCCAGGAAGAGAGAAGGACAGAGGATCAGGATCCGTGCTCAGAGCGCGAACAGAGAGCGCAGCTTTGCTCCATCCCTGGTGCACGCTGAGAGCTCGGAGATGCATCCTCGGTGCTTCGGGTGGAGAGAACATGCCAAGGGACAGCCCCGTGGCGGACACAGCATGGCCGGGATCTGGCACAGTCATCCCCCCGTCCCAGCTGCACTGGCTGCAGCGGGGCTGGACTCTGCACCCCATCCTCCGGCCCCGGGGTCCCGCTCAGCCCTCGCACGGCAGCACTTACCCTGCACGTCTGGCAGAGGCCCCCCTCGAACAGCGGGTGGAAGGTGGCCGGGTTCCTCCTCCCGCAGGACAAACAGCTGTCTGTGTGACAGAGAGAGCTCTGCTCACCCCGGGTGGGGAGCCCCGCGCAGGATGCAGACCCCACGCCTCCGCCCCACCGCAGGCTGCAGAGGCTGGAGCCCCTCGCCTGCGCCGCGGGCAGGTCCAGATGCAGCTGTGGCTGCCCCGGGAACAGGCCCCGCGGGGAGGATCTGCACAGCAGTCTGCTCCCTCAACACAAGCGGGGGCCCAGCAACCTGCAATCACAGCGCCTTCCCCCTTTCTACACGGTGCCGTTAAAAAGGGACCCATGGTCTTTGCCTCGTGCTGCCTGCAAGCACCTGCAGCAGCCCCGCACCTTTTCCCAAGAGAGACAGGGCAATTGATTACCTTCGAGACTCCCACTGTTGTTCGTAACTTCAGAAACCATTTGCTCTTTATAAAATAAAAAGAAGAGATTTATCATTCCTTATGTAACAAACTTTAAATGCACTCTACTTACAGATGCCTCACTTTTTGCACTGAAACTGCTACAGCTTTGCTGAGCGTGGCACAGAGAAGGCAAGCCACGGGCATATCATAAATTTTGGTGCAAAACCTGTGTCCTTTCACTGCTGGAGATGTTAGAGCTAGAGCTCAGAGTAGCAACACACAGATCATTTCCAAGCTGAGCAATTAATGGAGCCCAGCCTGTGGCACCATGTCTTGCAGTTGGGTTTGCTGGTGTCTTGTAAGGCACAAGCGAGCAACACAAGACCACAAAAGCTTTTGCCTTTGGAAACCAAGCTCATGGGCCCCGGGAAGAGCCGAGCCCTTTCCCAGAGACGTTTCCTAGTGCTTTTCAGGATGCGCGGCCCAGGCCATGCCACTCCCCAGCTCTCGCTGCCGGTTACCTCGGGTCTGGTCCTCTTCCACTCGCTGCTCCTTGCTGTTGTTGCAGGGGTTGGTCTTCAGCCTCTTGGTGGGGGGGCACTGCTCGAGGGACAGCACCTCCTCCGTCCCGTTCCTCAGGGCCCCGTTCTCTGCAAGGGAAAGGGAAAGGCGGCTCCCTGGGGACGAGCCTCCGGCCCCGGGGACATCTCCTGCCGAGCCCTGCCAGGCCCCACCCCAGCCAAAAGCAGAGCCCTTCCTCACCGCCCGGGCTCCCCACGCACGGCTCGAGGCTCAGCCAGGTCATTGCCTTCCAGGAGCAATGGCTTTGAGGGTGCTTTACTCTGGCTTTTTGCAGTGCTGCTGTGGGGGACCCCAGTGAGGAGCGAGGAGCCCCAGGGCCACCTCGGGACCGGGCCAGCACGGCCGCGGCAGAGGGTGAGCAGGCTCAGCCAGGGCCCACCGGCGGCTGCTGCCCATGCCAGCCCCGTGCCCAGCTCCTGCCACCACCTCACCTGAGGCTTTGGGCGGTCGCAGCCCCTTGAGGCCCAAGGGTTTGAAGCCGGTGAGCGCCCAGTCGATCATGGGCTTCAGCTGCTCCTCCAGGGACTCCCCAGGGGCGGCTGCAAACGTCTTCCCCGACCGGCTCCGGGCAACCTGCCGAGAGAGGAGGGACGGCGTGGGCCCGGGGGACCGGGGCTGGTCCCTGGCCAGGGAGCAGCCCGGCTGCAGCGTGCACGGCCCACATGCCTGCCAGGGCCGCGGTCCCAGGCCCCCTCCCCACCACACACAGGCGCAGGGCTCGGCGTCCCCGGCACAGCGGCAGCTGCCGGATTCCCGCGCTGGGTGTGCCCTCGGCCACGCTCCTGAGCCCGTCTGTCCTCCCCCAGCCCCAACCTAGCTGGGAGCAGGGACAGCCCAGCCCCAGCTCTCGCCCAGACTCTGCTCCCCGCAAGCAACAGGAAGAAAAGAAGAGGCAGAAGAGGCGCCTGTGGGTTTGCAGCGCCGTAACCCAGAGCGTGATGCATCCCCTGGGTGGGGATCACACCCACGGGGTGCTCAGTGCCAGCCCCGACTGCAAAGGGCATCCGGCACCAGCCAGGACACCTCCCGCCAGCGTGACGCTGCCTTGCAACCACAGTGCTGCCATCAGAGCTGCCAGCAGAGCCCCCGGAGGGAGCCTGGCCCCAGGGGTTTCTGGAGCAGCGAGACCCTGGAGCAGCAGCAGTTACTCCTGAATCCCCTGGGATAAGCAGAGTTTGGCCCCATGGCTGCGCTTGGAACTAGTCCCATTGGAGAAAGGAGGGGTTTCCTACAGACATCGGTCCACATCGCCCCAGCAGATGGGGGAAATGATTCACCCTGGAGCGTGGCAGGAGCTCCTGCACTGATCGCTCTCAAGGTGATTCGCAGGCATCATCCAGAACCCCCACCAGATGCAAAGCAGAGCAATGTGCAGGGGCAGAGCCGCGAAGCCCGGCCCCAGCCACCTCCCCACACCCTGCCCGAGCTCTGCAGGTGCCTGGGCTGAGCGGACGCCCAGCTGCCCGGCTGGGGCATCGCTGCCTGCCCCAGCGAAGCGTTTCCTTCGCTGGCTCAGCTGCGTCAGCCACCCCGAGCACAGCCCCTCTCTCCCTGCATCCCACTGCCCCCCAGAGAGCCCGGCTGCTTCACTTGGCACCTCCATCCAACCCCGGCCCTGCTCCGCGGTTACCTCCAGGGCATGGTATATGGCTCGTCGGTAGGAGACCAGCTTATTAAACGTGGAAGAATTGAAATGCTGCCTAAAGGCCATCAGTCCCACCAGCTTGTCTGCAGAAACCTGGGGGAGAGCGACAAAAGCTTACCAGCGGGCACGGGCATGCCTCGCTTCGGCCGCATCCCCCACAGCGTTGCACTCCCCGCGCCGCAGACCCGGCCCTGCAGCACAGCGGTTCCCGGCACGGCTCTCGCACCGCAGCCGAGGGCGCTGGGCTGTGGCTGTGCCGCGCTGCCGGGGCTTTGTGCGGACTGTGCAGCCACGCGAGGAAGCCCAGTGTCAGCTTTGCAGAGAGCGACAAGCGGCAGAGGGAGGAGGGCAGAGGCGGCAGCATCGCACTTGCGACTAGGACGGGCGTTTTGCACCCTCTGCTGGCACTGCACCTCTGCCTGCACAGCCGGCGCGGCACAGCCGGCATGACAGCCGGCACCGGGCACAGCGCTTCCCGCCCTCCTGCCTGCAGCAGAGGGGCGATGGGGCTCTGGGAAGGCATCCCTCACCAAGCAGGGAGCGACGGGGGCAGCCCCAGAGACCAGGGCTTGGACAAAACCCTGCGAGGGCCCGGGCAGACGTCCCCGTTGCTGGATCCTGTCACCAACCTAGGGTGGCCGGTCATTAGTTATAGACACTAGAGCCACGGGAGCACGCCAGAGCCCCGCTACGCTGAACACCGGAGTCCCTGCCCGGGGAGGCTGCAGCTGGGCGCACACACCCCACAGGCAGCCCCAGGAACGGGGCAGACGGCAGAAATGTGCAGGGGAGGGGATTTCAGCCTGGGCGAAGCCTGCGCAGGCAGGGGCAGGCAGCAGGCTTACCTCAGAGAACTTCCCGTCTCCGAACCACTGCACCCACCGCATGCCCGAGACAGCCTGGCGCTTGGCCGTGGCTCTGTACGAGACGACGATCGCAGGCCACCAGGAGAAGCCTTTGATCTTTCCCCAGACGAGCTCCCCAATTCCAAATTCCTTCCCGTCCTGAAAGCAAAAGAGGACAACGCAGATCAGCCAAAAGCACAAACTCCCCATTTTATCCGAGCAGCCGCGCGGGAGAGCCCTGGAGCGTGGGGGAACGGCCACGGAGCACCCTGCAGAGCTGCTCCGCCACGTGTCACTCACTGGAGCGAAGTCACGCGCGTGGACCTCTGCACAATGATCTACCAAAGCTGCACCCCCTTCCCTCAAAAAAATGGCAGCACACATCCCCGGCAGCGCTGGCTGCCAGCCCTGCACCACGCAGGAGCTTGGCAGGACAGCCTGCACGTTGCCAGCCCCACGCCAAGCCCGGCGCCTGGCACGCACGGCGCGGTGCGTGCTCCGTCCTGCACAGCCCTCCTGGCACCGGCGCCCCGTGCATGCCCACTCCTGCCTGCCCTCCCGGGGTCTCTGCGAACACCGGGAAGCCTTTCCCTGCCCTCACGCAAACCAGCAGCTAGGAAGCTCCGGCTGCCACAGAAGGGCTTGCAGCAGCCCCGGTGATGGGAATGGGCAAGGCGGGCGGGCAGCAGCTCCGCAGAGTGCAGACAGATTCTCCTGATCCCCTCGCCCACCGCAGCCACGTTTATCTGGGAGAACTGGGCTCACCGCACGCTGCTGCCGAGCCACAAAGCACAGCCCGGGCCAAGGGACATGGAAAGGGCAGGGGACGCTACGTGTCCTGCCTGCCGCAGGGAGGACTTTGTGCCGAGGTTGCTCCCTGGCCTCCCCGAGCAGAGGAGGCTGCTCCTTGGCACAGGGGAGCCCCCTTCGCTGCACCCCAGGGAGAGGGCACCCATCCTCTTGTTCCCACAGGGGAGAACGGGAAACGGGGCAGAGCAAGAACAGAGAAGAACAGAAGAAGAGCTGGGAATTTTGGCATGACCGCGCCAAGGGCCTCCGACAGGCACCCTGACGGGAGTCATGCCGGCACAGTGCTGTGCCCAGGGAGGCACCTCGTGCAGGAGCAGAGTCACCTCCGCCTGCAGAGCCCTCCTTCCCAGCTTTGTTCTGCAATTAGGCACCTAATTATGCAGCAAGATGCAATTGCCCAATTCCTGCAAGTCTCGGGCCCTGCCCTGACGCCCGCAGGCACTGAATCACGCTCCTCCGCAGCTCCAGCAGCTTCGTTCTCTCCAGCATCCCCCGACAGAAACATTTTCTGCACACGCAACTGCCTGTCTCGGCGCAGCAGGGCACGGCTGCCAGCCCAGCATGTGCCGCGCACGCGTCCCTCGGGGGCCCTCGGAGGCTTTGCAGCCCCACGTGCGGCGCAGGCAGGGGCTCGGCGGGGCTGGTCCCCGCACGCGGCTGCCCCTCTGCCGCAAGGTGCCCCCGGAGCAGCACCGGCCCCGCTGCCCGACGGATGGGGACAGCCCGGCACCATCGCACCCCGGACACACAGGGAAGGGCAGGCAGGGAAGAGGAGGCAGGCGAAGCAGCGGTGAAGTTTCCAGAGGGTCCCCTCGCCTGCAGGCTTGGGACAAGCCAGGAAGGTTCGTCCTCGCCCCGCACCGTCCCAGGCGCAGGACCTCAGTGCAGGAGCAGAGTTTGGCCCCTCCATACCTGGTATTCCAGCGCCATCCCCGCATCTCTGCCCTCCGTCTCCTCGGCCCCCAGCTCGGCGGAGCCGTTCTGGCCCTCCTGGGAGCTGCTGCCGGAGAGCGTGCTGCTGCTCCGGGATGAGTCCCGGGAGTCCTCCTCCGTCAGGTCAATGGTGGTCATGGGGATGGATGCGGCCGAGCGCCGCTTGGAGCTCTGTGTGGTGGAGGGAGCGGAGCATGAGTGCGGCAGGAAGGCTGGGAGAGAGGCAGGGGAGAGCAGAGACCTGCCCCACGCCACCCCCAGCCCCTCAGCCGGGGAGTGGAGAGGGGGAGCCAGGGAGCAGGGGCACCGCCGCAGCCAGGAATGGAGGGGAGGGCCCAGGACTGGGGCGTCTCAGGGAGAACTGCTCTGCTTTTACTTGCAGGACACATAGAAAACGGCGCACCACTTGCTCGCTTCCCTTTTCCTCTCCCCAATTCACCCCAGGGTGTCCAAAGCACCCAGTTCATAGCAGGGGCAAGCAACAGCACACACACCCCGGCTTCACAGGGGAAACTGAGGCACGGAGAGGCTGCAACGTGTCTGAAGCCACCTGGCCGGGGCAGAGCAGAAGTGCAGGTCGCCAGAGCCCCAGGGAAGCTCCAGGGAAGCCCTGGCCCCGCACAGACCCTCACCCGCAGGGGAGCTGGCAGGTCCCTGAGAGTCTCCACGCTGTTTGTTTCCTTGATCTTCATCTCGTGCCGGGTCTGCCCTGCCTGGAAGATGAGGCGGACGGGGGGCTTCTGCCTGAGGCTGCTCTCCCAGCCGGCGCTGCCCCGGGGCCGCACCTGCAACCAGAACAGAGAGGTGCTGTGGCACGGACGCCTTCCCCACACCAGCGGCGTGCGGGGACAGGGACAGCCCGCGCTCCTCGGGGCTGGGCACCAGCGGCACCGGAGCCCTGGGGACGGGGCACAGGGAAGGCAAGAGGAGAGCAGGCGGCTGCGGGAGGCACCTCGGGCTGAGCCCCTCGGTGCGACCGTGCACTTCACAGCATCTCTGCCGTGCTCAGGAGCACCCATTGCTGCAGCCCCCAGCACCCTGCACTGGTGGCAGCAGCCCACCAGCAGCTGCTTACATCAACTTTTCATGTGCACCCTCGACCATACCCTCCTATACCCTCCCTCCTCGCAGCTACAGCCACAGCGGTGCGACCGAGAGCAGCGGGAGCCAGCAGCCGGGAGGACTGGCCGCCGGGAGAGCCACGGACCCCGGCAAAGCAGCCGTCCCCGGCACGGCACCCCGCTCGCACAGGCGTGGGTGCGCTCGCTCCCGCAGCCCGGCCCTGCAGAGGCACCCAGGGCAGCCTTTCCTCTGCGGTTTCAGCAGCCGCAGTTTACAAACAGTCTAAGCCAGGCATGTTTCCTGCATCCGGCATAACAGCGTTTCAAAATGAAACGAGATTTCGCAAGTGAAGAGCCCCTGAACCCGACGTAGTGGGAAAGCAGAATTTTCACCCCAGCTGGATTTATGGCTCTTTCTTTTGGAAGCTGCCTCGTCACAGGCAGATCTCCAACCTTGGGGTTTTTATTTCAAAGTCAAAACAATAAAGCCAGAAGGCAAAAATGCTTCCAGACCCTGGAGGTTTGTCAACCTAGTCAACAAAAGGAGGGAGGGCAAAACTGGGATCCAGCCCCAAAGCAGCTAAAAGCAGGCCACCCTGCGAGTGGGAGACACGAGATGCTTCGGTCCACCAATACAACCAAGACTTTTAAAGAAAATATCAGCATAATAATTATTAGACTGCTGCAACACGTAGTGGGCATCGCCGCATCACGCACCACACCCCCCTGCTGCTGCTGACATAATGTAAATCAGGAATTTAAAAATGAAAACAAACGCTATGCTTGTAAATGAATATTGCATCTGCCATTGGACTGTTCCCCCGGCACCGAGCACGAGAGCCGCCCCGGAGGGGAACAGGCGAGGGTCCCGGGCACCAGCTGCCCCCCGCAGACCGCCCGCAAAGCCCCCGGGCAGCAAGGTCTTAGGGCAGCCTTGGCCAGCACTTACCTCCTGCGCCCCCGTGAGAGCGAGCGGCCAGGACAGGTCCTCCTTGGAGAGGTCTCCCTTGCTCACCCTCTTGCTGTTCTTCAGGGACGCCAGCCCCAGGCCCCCAGCATCTGCGCAGGGACAGGGCAGAGCAGCCTCAGGCTCTGCGAGCCGCCCTGGCCGTGCCCCCGCACGCCTCTGCCCGCGGCCGCTCCCAGCAGCAAGGTGTGATTTGAAGAGACCGAAACCTCATCTTGGAGAAATGTGGCCGAGAGCGGAAGACGAGCGGTGTCCCCGAGGCTCCCCATCGCGGTGCTGCTGACACCGGCAGTCCCAGCCCACCCACCTGCCCCCAAAACTGAGGGACCTAACAGCAAGTGTGGGGACCTTCTTATGTACTTTTTTGTTCCCGAAAGCTCAGAGGCGTAAGGGAACCACAGGCCTGCTATTCAGGGCTTGTCACCAGTTCATTTAAAGCAGGACCTCGTCAACCCAAGAGCTGGGATTTGGGGACCACGATCAGAGTACCCCAGGAGCTGTGACGCAGCCCCTCAGGCGGGTGGGGGCTCCCCGCCTCCCTCGCTCCCGGGGGTTAAACCACCACGGGGCAGAGCCAGCATCCCAGCGTGGCACCCGCTTCCACAACCACTTCTGTCGCCATGGCCTGGATGTGCCGCTGGAAAGCAGAAACACGGCGGAGTCATGGAGGGACCCCAGCCATGGCCGCGATGCCACAGCCCCCGGCCAAGCCCTCGGGATGGCGGCTGGGAGACACCTGGCCCCGTGCATCCCTGTGCGTCCCGGGCACGGCACATCCCGGGCACGGCACATCCCGGGCACGGCACATCCCGGGCACGGCACGGCGAGACCCACCTGGAGTGCTGGGCTTCCCATTCGCCTCCAGAACAAGGGCGGGTGTGTTGTTAGTGGGATCGGCGCAGTCCCCGTTGATGAGGATCAGCTCTGCCCTGCAGTCCGCCTCATCCCGGTCGTGGCTCTTGTCCTTTTTCATGGTTGCCTGTGGAAGCCAGAGTGGAAAGGAGATTTAGCCATGCAGAAAGCCCCAGGGAAGGCAAAGCGGACAGCATAAGCTCTTCAAGCCAGCCACAACTTCTCATGCCCTTAGCAGAGGGGTCTGACTGGAGACGCATCCGGAGTGGTACCAGGAGCTAACGGGCACCTGGACAAAACTTCCCCACAAATGTGGTGGCCCTGGAGATCCACCAGCTCCGGCGAACGGAGGCCCCAGACGCAACCTGCTTGTCCTTAGGGAAGCACCGGGGCTTTTCTCCAGGGGCCACCCGTACGCCGTGGAGAGCTCCTGGGCTCGGTGCTGCCCAGCCCAGGCTGGCTCTGCCGGAGCGGTCCCATCCGTGGATCAAGACCCTGTCCGGAGGGGAGCTGTGCTTCCCAGCCACCCTGCAGAAACCAGGGGACATCCAGACCCCCGGACACCCACCTCACTGTGCTCCGGCTGCCCAGCACACCCAGCACACCCAGCAGTGGGTGGGCTGTTACAGCAGCAGCAGGACACGGCAGACAGCTCGCCATGGGGGGCAAAGTCCTGGCGCCTGCAGCGAGTTAAACTCCCCCAAAAGGGAGAAAACTCCTCCTGCCGCCCCGCCTCAGCTCCCCCGGCCCAGGGCGGAGGGGCAGGGCAGGGGTCTGTGCCGCAGCACTCACGCACCACCACCCCCTGCCCCGGGGGCCGGGCGAAGGAGTGCCCGTGTCCCCCCACCCCGGGAGCTGCTGCTGTGCAGAGAGCCGGGCCAGGCGTCCCCCCGGAGAGGCGGGGCACGCCTCGCCTGCGCCCAGATGCCTCTGCCTTCCCTCGGGTGCCCTCCCTGGATCCTGTTTTTGGAAGCAGAAGCTCCCAGGCTCTCCCAGAGGCACCAGGACTACGCTAACGAAGCTGCCTCGTTGCTGGGCTATGGATCTGTGCTGCGACTTGCCCCTTTGCCAGCACAGTCATTTCAGGAGCATGCAGCTCAGCTCCACGAGCTAAGGAGCAAGCAGGGCTTTACCCACCTAAGGCCCTGTTAGGAAGCAAAAGCAACCCCCCCCAGCCCCAAAGAGACCCCGGGCTCCAGCCCCGCCGCCCCCTCGCCGGCACTCTCGCTCAGCATCGCCTCCAACCGCTTCCCTAACAATTGAGATTTCTGCTTTGAGATCATCTGTCAGCACCTCTGACAAACAAAGACCAGTCGGGATTTGATGTTTCGGATGCTGAGGGCAGCACTAAAACCCTGGTAACATCCAAACACAGAGAAAAACAGGTGTCCAGCACCCACCTCCACGGGCAGAGCCCCCGGGTGCACGTCCTGCCTCCCCCCACAGACACGTCTCCTCAACAAAGGAGAGGAATGGCACCAGAGGGAGTCTGAAGCTGCGTAAACCCCTACAGCTGTGTGCAGAAATCCCACTGCTGCAGCACATCTGCTCCCAGACCCGGCGAACAATTCCTGGGAGCTGCCCAGACTCGCTGGGCTGCCCCCGGCTGCCCCCGGCCCGGGCGGCCGGTCCCGCTCGCTGGCCCCGCACACGCCGGCCCCGGATGCTCTCGGATGCAGCAACACGGCCTGGTGCAGCACAGCTGGGTCAGCTCCTCCAGGGTCTGCTCCCCCTCCCCAGCCTGCGATGCTGCAGAACAGCAGCAACCATAGCCAGCAGCGATGCTGCCACAAAAAATAGCAAATTTCACAAAAAAAAAGTGAATCTCACTCAGGAATCCACACTGCGAGGTGTGAGAGGATACGCTGCTCTCTCAGCATCACGGCGACCCAGAGGAAGGGCTGGGGACAGGGAGGTGGGGCAGCGTGAGGCTGTTAAGATCCAGGGAGGACAGGAGCAGGCACACCGCCCAGCCCTGCAAAACATCTGCACCCTCGACACCCTGCCAGGACCTTCGGAGGACCTTTGCATTCCATCCTTTGTCAGGAACCTGTTTGGGAGCCTCAGACGGGAGCCTGAGCCCAGGAGGTTCAAACTCACACCTCAAAATGGCTTTTCCTTTCTCAGTCCTGGGCGCTGCCCAGTGCCCGGCACGGCCAGCCCGCAGCAGGCGATTGGGCGAGCATGTCCCTGCCAGTCCTGCCAGCCCTGCGCTGGGGAGGGGACGCAGCGGCCGCTCTCATCTCACCCCACGGGAAGGGCAGCCCTGCCAGCTGCTCTGTGGGATGTCCAGCCAGGACCGAGCACCCCATGTGCCAAGCTCAGCTTTGCCGAGTGCTCAGGGAACTCCGACGTCGCCTTTGTTCCAATTATAAAGCGGGAAAAAAGAGTTCACTTTGGAAGCAACCGCTCCCTGGCAGAGCTGGAGACCCCCACACCAGGGCTCTGCCGGTCCATGGGACCTGGCCGCAGGCACCGGCGTAAGCACAGGCGTTTCAGCTCACCGGGTGCAGGCAGGGCCTGCAGCGTATGTGCACGAGCAAGCAGCGCATACACAGGAGCACACCCACCGCTTGCTCCGTGCACTCCTCCAACTGCACCGCCTGAGATCACTCGAGGACATCCCGTCACCATCCTCTGATACACAAGCAGGAAAGGGAACATCACACCATGACCCAAACGGCAAAGCCAGTTAAACTCTCGCTTTCCCAAAAACCTGCTCCGAGGCAGCGGGACTGCAGTACCCATCCCTTCTCCTACTGCTGCTGCCTTCTGCACCAAGCAATGAAGCCGCACGCTCCAGACCGTCCTGCCCGCTGAAGAGGGCCGCCCGGCCCGCCGCCCCATCAACCGCCGAGGATCTCCTGCAGGAGCCACCGTCCTCACAAGCCTCGCCACCTCCTGCTCGGGAGGAAGGCTCAGCCCTTTGTCCTCGCCTCCCCTCGCAGGAACGCACACCAACATGTGCACGCAGGGCATTACGAAAATAATAAGAAACAGAGCACTCCCCTCACATGTTCTGTCTCACAGGAGGAGGAGAACAGCACGGCAGTGTGTGCATTGCTTAATGCACGGCAAACATACCGGCATGCACTACAGCCATACGCTTCGTGCAAGAACCCATGAAGAATAAAATAATGCAGAACTCCGGCTCCGATGCTCGGAGCTCCCCAAGAGACTGGCGCTAGCGGCAGCCCCGACGCTGCCTGGTGACCAGGACGTGCCCTGCAGCGATACCCCACCGAGACAATGAACCCGCTGACTCCGGATCCCACCCTAGTTTTGCAATACCAGTTTCTTTAAGGTTTGCCAAACTGGTTAAAGACCATGCCACAATATTAACTGCTTAGAGAGACTCCCCGTCCCTGCCCGGCCAAGCTTGCCGGCTGCCCCGGAGCGGGCAGAGCGGGCAGAGCGGCTGCGCTCACCTGCGAGGCGTCCGGGCAGGGCCGTGCCCCCGGACCCCGCTGCCCCAGGGACCAGGCCTGCTCCCCCAGCCTGGCTCGGCTGGTTTCAGTTTTCCTTCTTGAGAAAACAGTGGCCCTTATCAGGTGCGGTTCCCCAGTAGGTGGAGAGATTGCAGGGGAGACAGCCGGACTTTGCCTCCAGACAGGGGCATGCATATCAAAAGGCTGGAGGGAAGCGTTTTACGTGATGGCTGGGATGGCAGCCATCACCCAAGCCCTGTTTGAATAACAAAAAGAAATAAAGGACCCCAATGGCCGGGGCTCGCTCCCTCCAGCCTGGTTCCTGCCGAGGGCTCTGGGCTATCTATCTATCGCGCACACAAATGGCCTTTAACTCTTCCCCAAACCGAACATTTCCCCCTAATCCTGGGAAGAAAGGAGCTGCTGGGTTGGCAGTCCAGTAAGAAAGGGAGCCCGCTTGGGCAGATATGCTCATTAAGAAGGGACGGCTCTCCCCTCCCCTGCCCGTTTCCTGTGCCTGGCCCCTCTCCGGCTCTCGCCGTGCTCCCGCGCTCCGGCACTTCCCTCCATTTTCCCCCTGTTTCCTCTCCGGTCCCCCCTGCCCCGCTCCGCTCCCCCGCCGGCCCGCAGCAGCCCTTTGCGGCCACCCCCAGGCTCCAGCACGGCGCCCGCTGCCTTTCAGCAAAGCTCGGTTGAAAGAAAAGAAACAAAAAACAAACCGGCCCCTCCTCTCCCAGTGAAGACCAGGCCTGAGAAGTCTCCTGGGCAGCCACCATCACAGCCAGCCGCTGCTCCAGCCGCTCTAGGCTCTTTACCATGCTCATCTCGGTCACGTCCCGCTGAGATGAGCCACGCCGGCTCTCCCGAGCCCCCTGCCCAGCGACGTGCCCGGCGTGGAGCAGGCGCCCGGGCTGGTGCTGCCTGCGGGCAGGGCTGGGGGCTGCGGGGGCTCCGCCGTCGCGCAGGTGGGCCTCGCTCGGCGCTGGCAGGTCCTCCGTCCGGAGCGGTTACTGCTTCATCCTTCCCCTGCACAAGAGGACATAAAGCGATGACAATGACACCTCGCTGTCCCTATCACCGGCCCCGTACAGCGGGGCTCAAGCCTCCAGCCCTCCCCACAGCCGGGGGCTGGGACACCCTGGCTCATTCCCCCTCATTTCGTTAGAAATCAGCAAACTGGAGACAGAGGCAGAATTGGCAAGTCCTGCTGCAGGGGCAGCACGTTTCAGCCCCCTCGCTCCTTCTCCGGCCCCCTTTGCGAGGGAGGTCTGTGCAGCATCAGCGAGAGCCCCCAGACCAGCGCTCGCCCCGGGTGTCCGCCCGCTGCTCCCCGCTCCCGGACCCCTGGGACTTGTGCCCCACGCTGGGGCCGCTCCGGAGGTCATTTCTCTTTCTCCGATGCTCTCCCTCCCCTACCTCTGCCCCCACCGGAGCTTCTCCCCTGGCTCAGAAGGAGGTGGAGGATGCCGGCAGAGCTCCCCTCGGGCTCCCCCCGCGTCGGTACCTGCCGGCTGGGCCGGTGCCCGGCAGCTGAGCGCGCCCCGGCTCCGGCCGCCCCCTCCCCTCCGTCCCCAGCCCCGGGGAGACTTCACGCCCGAGGCACCGGCCGGGAGCTGCTTTCCTGCCAACAGAGAAAAAGCGAGATGCACTGACAGATCCCTGCCCCGAGAACCGAAAACAAAGGTGTTCGGCCCCGGCAGCGCTGCCGCCGCACCCCGGGCTCCCGGAAGCCCCCCCCGTGCCCCTCT
Organism: Balaeniceps rex; assembly: GCA_013401315.1. NCBI lineage: Eukaryota > Metazoa > Chordata > Aves > Pelecaniformes > Balaenicipitidae > Balaeniceps > Balaeniceps rex. Next base: position 146,796 of record VYZW01045617.1, read on the forward strand.
GCCTGGGGGCGGCGCTGCCCGGGGCCCGCTGAGCCACAGGCAGGGCAACCCCAGCCCTCCCCGAACCCTCCCCAAACCCTCCCCGCCC
>VYZW01045620.1:0-13478 GCA_013401315.1 Balaeniceps rex
GAGGCGGGCGGTGCCTGTGGGGGCCCGGGGAGGGGATGATTCATTGCGGGTAGTCATGACATTGCTGCCTGGTTGCCTGCGGCTGCCAGCCGGCACTGGCACGGGTGGCTCTGCCTGCCCCGGCGCGCCGAGATCCCCTCCAGCTCCCTGACCGAACCCGGGATACGCTGCCATGCCGGCTATCCTGCTCTTCTGGAGCCGCGCCGAGAGGTATGCACCCACCCCGGCATCCACGCCGGCTACCTCTGGCTCACCCACCCCGGCACTCCGTGCCCGGCGAGCCACCGGACCCCCAGCCCCTGGGGATGCAGCGGGCTGGGGGCTGTCACCCACCCGGCGTTTTCGCTCGCCGAGGATGGGATGCGGGAGCCTCCCGGCGATGTCCCGGTACAGCTGCCCGATTTTGGCGTGGGGTATCTGGAGAGGATGCTCTCCGTGGCCCGTGAGTGACGGTGACGGACGGGGGGGACGCGGTGGCGTTGGATTTCCTTGGCACGCCTGAAGGTGACTTCTCAGAAGTAGGTTTTGCGCCGCCGGGGTCGGAGGAGGCACCGTGCCGTGCCGGTGCCCCGCTGCGGCGCGGGAGCCCCAGTCGCTGGGTGGGAGCGCGGCGGTCGGACCCCTTCTGCTGGGGGACCGGTGCCGGCGCCCGGTGAGGGGGATACAGGGACCCCCGCGCATCCGAAGGGGAAAGCTGGGGAGGTGCAAATCGGTTAACGTGACTTTTTTCCACATCACCGCCGCCCTACTTTTCTCCCTTCCCGATTCGCCTGGCGGGTGCACAGCCCTGGGCGTCAGCAAAGTCGTTTTTGGAGACGCCGGGGGGCTCCTGGCTGCGCTCCCTGCTCCTCGGCGGGGGCTGCGCGGGGGACATGACGGTAACACCGGGGCGGCCGGGGGCCTTGCGGCAGCGGGGAGGGAGGATGCCGGAGCTGACGGCAGAAGTGTCTTAATCTGGTGGCTTAGCGAGAAAGCGTCAAGAAACCAATTAAAAGGAAAATTACGGCTCAGCAAGTGACTCCATTGAAGGGTCCCCCCGCGCGTGGCTGGGAAGCGCACAAAGGACGGCAGCTCCCCGGCATCTCCCCGGCAGCACCGCATCCACGGCTGCTCGCCTGGCGCCAAAGCCCTCTCGAGCTGTCCTGGGAGCGGAGGTCAGAGGAACCGCGGCCGCCAGGCTGGTGAGGAGCTGCCTTTTCGGCGCGCTGGAGGAGCCGGAGGGGGAGGCTTGCAACCAGAGCATCCCTTGGCGGCGGCGGCATCCCCGGCACGAGCCGGCACCTTTCTCTCCGCCGTCCTCCTGCCACCCTCCGGTGCCTCCCGGCCGGGCACGCAGCACCTGCCGGCGCCTGTGGACAACCGCGATGTTTAAAATAAAACTAGAGCCTTTAAAAGTGACAGCTTGGACTCTGAATGTGTTCGTAAAGTTTCGGTAAGTGGTTTTCCGCTCTCGACCTCGTGTCCTCGTTAAACCATCGGTGCTCGTCCCCGGTGTCCCACAGTGACCTTGCACCCCGAGATGGAAAAAAAATCTCCCCGGTGCTGCTGCTGGGGTGGGGTTGTTCCCTTAGATGACTGTCGAGCGGAGGGATTATGTCAAACAATTGCTATTCAGCTGGCGCGTTCATCCAGCGGTTGCACAGGCTGATGTCATGTGTGGGGCCGGAACAAAGATTTAATTTTTTTTTTTTTTTGTGTGTGTGACTGAAAGAGGAGGACGGAGGCTGGGCTGGCTCAGTAGGGCTGGGGGATGCTTGTGGTTTTCTCCAAGGCCGGGTGTCTGTGGCTTGTCCGAAGGCGTCCGGGTTGGGAGGGCGATGCAGGAATGGCCTTGCCCGCCTGAAGCCCGCCCTGCAGCGCCTTCCCCCCGCTCCCGAGGGGGTTAAGTGGGAAGGCAGGAGAGGATGACTGAGCAGAAGGGGGAGAAGAGCGGTGGCAAGGCGCAGCTGATCCCCAGGAGGTGGGAGGGAGGGAGGGAGGGAGGACTCAGTCGTGTTTTACCATCATCCGCATGTGAGCATCGCCTCCGGAGCGTGCCTTAACCCACCGGGTCACCCGCCGGCAGCTGGTCCTCACCGGCACGGTAAACCGCGGCGCGGGGATGCGTTTCGGTACAGAAATTCCCCCCTCCCTGAGTCCAGCTGGACAAAGGGGTCCCTGGCTGGGAGAGCATCCCCAGTGGGCATCCCCACCCCGGCCAAAGACCCTTCAGCAGTCAAGACCAGGGATCTTGCGGGGGGTGAGGGGGTGACAGCGTTTTGCCGGGACGGGATCTATTTCCATGGGAAGCGCCGTGGGGTTGCGGCTGGGCAAGGGGGTCCTGGTGGTGCCGTCAGATTGGGCTGTGCGGGGTCAGAGCCGGGCACTGTGGTCCCCGGGGGGGGACAACTGAAGGTTTGCCACCTCTGCGTCTCTTGAGCCGGGTTGTGACGGAGTTGTCTTCAGCGCTGCCTGGCTTGCCCTCGCTGCAGGAGGGTTGGCATCATCCAGGCAGGGGCCAAATCCCGGTCCAGGTCCTGGTGCTGGTCATGGGGAGCCCCTGCCCCGCACCGGAGGCTGCCATGGGGAAGGGAGGCGTTAGGGTGACCTTTGGCGGGGCAAAAGGTCTCTCTCACACACACACCCCCCATCGCTTGCTTGGGGTCTTCTGCAGCCCCCCCGGCCCTGCAGGGAGGGCAGATGGGGAGGCGGAGGCGGGCAGGGGGCAGAGCATCCCCCAGCGCCTGCGTGGGCTGGGTGCCGGCGGCAGCTCTGCACGCAGGAGCTGGTACGGAAACGTGCTGGCATCCAGGAGCTGCCGCGGGAGATGCTGTCGGATGCTCTTTACGCCCCCAGGGACCTTCTCCCACCTTTTCTGTGCCCCCCCGCGCTGCCTTGCGTGTCCGTGGGTGCCCCCATCTTCCCTCACTGCGTCCTTCAGATGTCTGTGCCTTGGGTGCCTTAGCCCCCCCTCCCCACCTACAGCAAAGGACCTGATCCGTGGCTGGGGCAAAAAAGAGCAGAAGTTGGTGGTTTGAACCAAGGTGGCCAATTTCCAAGCCCCCGTGGCGGCTGCCCAGATGCAGAGGGGTTCATTGCCTGAGGCACGACCCAAGGTGAGCCTTGGATGCTTGGGATGGATGCCAGGGGCTCCGTGCAGCGCTGTGGATGTGCACCCCTCATGTGAGCTGCTGGGGTTGGGGAGGTCCCTCCGTGACCTCCAGTGGGAGCTTACGGATGGAGCTTATGGGAACATCTGGTAACGTGTGTGATGGTGAAGGAAAGGGCCAAGGCTCACACCCCGTGCAGAAATCCATCTGCTGGAGGGGCACGGTGGGCTGGGGCTGCCCAGGGGTGTTTGGAGCGAGGATGGGGTGAAACCTGGACCGTAGCGGGCAGCAGGACGTGGAGAGCAGAGGGTCTGCTGGGGCAACACCTGGAGAAGCGCAGGGCCAGGAGCAAGCACCGAGCTGCGCTGTGCGAGGAGGCCGGGCTCGGGGGACATGGGAGTCCACTGTCGGTAACCAAAGGTTGAGAAGCAGCGGGAAGCGTCCTTGGAGGAGCGTGGGGCTTGCTCAGCCTCTGCCCAGAGGTGCTGCCCCGCCGGCTGCTCCGCCTGCTCCCCGGGTCTCTGCGACTCCAGCGGCGTGACTGGGGGATGAATTACTTGCCCGTCCGTCCTTTTCCTCCCTTGGGTTACGACCACCAGGTTTTCCATGCCTTAGTATAGGCACAGCCCCGGCCTCGGCCCCTGCACGATGGAGGGAGTGAGCCCTGGGTTTCTGTCTTACTGCAAGATGTAGTTGAAGGCTCTTGGGGAGTGCAAGTCAGGCTAGAAAGTGTGGTGGTTTTTTTTTTTTTAAACAAAAAAATAAAAAAGCCCTCCCACCATCACAAGATGTTTCTGTCTAACGACTTCGTTCTCTCTTCGCTAAATACAAATTACGGCTCTGACACACCGGAGGCGCTTATCTCCAACTGAATGCCAATTGCTTTTAGGAACAAAATGTTTGAAGTTCCTTTAAGGTGAAGGCAGCAGCACGGTCCCTGCCGCCGCTTTCAGCCTCCAAAAACCTGCTGCCGTCACCCCGACTGCCATCCCAGGTCCCTGGCTGGGTCAGAGCTGGGGGTGGGGGACATGCACGGGCTGACTCTACATTTAGACACGGCTCAGCCCCCCTGGCTCAGCGGCGGGGGGGGACGGGACGGGGACGTGGTCCTGGCCTGACGTTAGCGGTGGCGTGGCCCCTATAACAACGCCGTGCCCTGGCTCGGGCTCTCTCTCCCGGTCAGCCTCAGAGATGAGTCTCCCCGACCCCACCGTGGGGCTCAGGGGGGTAAAACCAGAGCCGGGGCACGTCCTGGTGCTGGGGCTCTGACCGCCGGTGGGAAGCGTGGACTTGAGCCGGCTCTGTTGCTGCTGGCCCGTGGGACGCGGGGAGCATCGGCTCCGTGATAAGTGCGTGCCGGTCCCATGCCCGGCTGCCCCAGTGTGGTATTCATCTTACAGAGAGCTGTCTTTCTGCTTTCAGGAATAAGTACTCGGCTCCCGGCAGTGTCGCCGTCATGGGGAAGGACTATTACAAGATTTTGGGCATCCAGTCCGGTGCCAACGAGGATGAAATCAAGAAAGCCTATCGGAAAATGGCCCTGAAGTATCACCCCGATAAGAATAAAGACCCCAACGCTGAGGAGAAGTTCAAGGAGATCGCAGAGGCTTACGACGTCCTGAGTGACCCCAAGAAGCGAGCCGTTTATGACCAGTATGGGGAGGAAGGTAAGGGGACGAACGCTGCCTGCTCGGAGGCGGGGGTGCTGGGTCCAAATCGTTTTTTATAGGCAAGGGAGCGTTTTCGCACAGAGTTGTCCCTGTGGTTCATGCTTGCCCCCGAGACGGGGCTGGTAGCTGCAAAACTGGGGAGGGCGAAGGCTCCGCGGGTGCCAGAAATCACCTCTCATCCCCCTCCTCCCCAAGCTGCTCCGCTTTTCCAACCCACCACCCTGATTCCTGGGATGGCCGGACTCTCCCTGCCCTCTGCCCCAAAACCCCGGCAGCCGGCTGAGACGGTGGGAGTGGAAGGAGCTCACCGCCTGGGTCATACCTGGGGTAATGCGTTAGCAGCCCTTTGATTGACCTAAATATCCCAGCGGAGCAGCATTGCTTTTGTCCACGTTTCCCCCTGCGTTTGGGCACTGGTCCCACTGTCCTCCCTGGTACAGGCTGACCTACAGGATTCAAAGCTTTTCCCAATTTAAGTAATAGGTCCTTGTTTTGAAACCAAGCGGTTGCTGTTGTCTGGTGGTTGGCACGGAGGAGGAGGAGGAGGAGGAGGAGGAGAGCCGCTCCACCACAGGCGGCCTTATTAGTCGAAGATGGAAGAGCGCAACCCCATTTGAGGAGAGAGCCGAATAGCATCTGCATTAATCAGCCCAGGGCTTGGGTGCTTGAAAGAGCAGGAGGTCTGGCAGGAGCAGGCTGCAGGGTGGAAGAGGCAGCCCCTCTCACGGGACCAGCGGGCAGGTGCATCCCCTAACCAGCCACCGCAAAATTAACCGGTGGTGGGTTAATTCTCGACTCGTGAGTTATGTCAGGGCTATGATGAACACACCGAGGCAGGGTGATTTGCTGTGGTGTAAAATGAGAAGAGGCCGTCTCAAGTGGGAAACCAGCCTTTCCCCAGAGGTGACCGAAATCAGACCCCGCTCAGGCTGGCGTCACGGGATTAAAGGTGAAACCTCCTGGCTGGACAGTCTGGTAGTGGTGGGGGCTCGACGGGCACTTGGCAAAATTGTCCCCTCATCCCAGCGGGATGGGGAGTCCTAGCAAAGCCAAACTCCATCGGACCGCTCGTGGTCCGTGGCCCCCCACACCTTTCGTTTCCCATCAGGTGCCTTGATCGGCGTTTCAAGGGGCTTCTGGGTCCCACACGCTGGGGTGAGCGAGGCGAAGCGAAAGCGCCCCCCCCCCGAGCATGAATTTAGTCGGTCAGAAAAGACCCCCAGACTTGCCTGCTCTGTGCTTGTTCCCCTCCTATCTCCTGCGGGGTCAGAAATAGCCCTTCACTGTCACTGGCCTGCCCTGAAAATAGTCCTTGATCTAGGCTTGGCTTAACCCTTCCTGGCCCCTCCTGGTCAAAAATAGCCTTGCAGAGCGTGTGTGACCTCTTTGGGGGGCCACTTGTCATGTGCCTTGGCTGCCTGGGGCTTTGCGAGGGTTGCAGTGACGTAAGGCTCAGCCTGCGACCTGGCAGGGGAGTTTCCCATGGGAATGGTTGCCAAAAGATCCAAACCTTGAGCTTACCTGGCATTTTGTGCAGCACGTGTACAGGGAGCTGTGTGCTGACCTGGAGGTCTGCTGACCTCCGCCTGCTCTGCCACCCAGAGCACAGTCGCTCGCTGAGCTCAAAGCCTGTTCTCACCTGCTGGGCGTGAGTGATGCTCCTGGACCATGGCCATCAGTGCGGCCCGAGAGACAGGGCTATTTGGGCAGAAGGGAGCCCGCCCAGGGGGAAACATGGAGATGGGCTGGTTGGGAAATGTTTTAAATGAAAAGGCCGTGAACTGGGTGGAGAGAACCAAAGAAGCACTTCAGTAGGAGCAGCAAGGACAAAACCTGAAGAGCTTTTGAGATGGAGCTTGCTGGGTGCAGGGGCAGGACTGTGTGTCATGGGCTGAGGTGGTGCCTTCCTGCTCCATGCTCTCCGCAGGTGGCTGGGCTGGAGGGGTTGACCGGCACCCCCAGGAGATGCTGGAAGGGCTGCCTGGAGCCAGCAGAGACCACGCTCCTGCCTGGGAAGTGCGGTCCCGGCACGGTGTCCACCAGCAGACAGCGTTCATGTCTCATCTTCCCTCTTCTTTTCCAGGTCTCAAAACTGGAGGTGGCTCTTCAGGTGGCTCAGGGAACACTTTCCACTACACCTTCCATGGAGACCCCCACGCCACATTCGCGTCCTTCTTCGGAGGCTCCAACCCTTTTGACATCTTCTTCGCTAGCAGCCGCTCCCGGGTGTTCAATGGCTTTGACCAGGAAGATATGGATATCGATGACGATGATGATCCTTTCAGTGCCTTCGGCCGGTTTGGCTTCAACGGCATTAACGGGGTTCACCGACGGCACCAAGAGTCCCTGCACACACGGAGGAAGGTCCAAGACCCACCCGTCATCCATGAGCTCAAGGTGTCCCTAGAAGAGATCTACCACGGTTCCACCAAGAGGATGAAGATCACCCGCAGAAGGCTCAACGCTGATGGCCGGACCATGCGGACTGAGGACAAGATCCTAAACATTGTCATCAAACGGGGTTGGAAGGAGGGAACCAAAATCACATTCCCCAAAGAAGGGGACGCCACCCCAGACAACATCCCTGCTGACATCATCTTCATCCTCAAGGACAAGCCTCACTCGCACTTCAAGAGGGACGGGACAAACGTGGTCTACACGGCAAACATCAGTCTTAAAGAGGTGGGTATGGGTGAGAAATTCCGCGGGGTGGGAGGTGGCACTGGTTCGTGGCACGTGAGGCCAAGACAGGAGTCAGTCCTTGTCCTGCGCCGATGAGGAAAGACCAGGTAGGTCACGAGAGACACGAGCAAAGACCTCTGCCGACAGGAGCACAGTGGCCAGCTCGTGCTTGGTTTTGGAGATGCTCAACTCTGTGCTGGGTGTGGGACATGGGTGCTGCAGTCCCTGCTGAACGCGCCTTGCTTCTTGAGCCAATACAGGTGGTATTTACCCATTTTCTTCCTTCCCCATATGTCTTGTCCTTCTATTTTAGCGTAGGGTATTCACATGTGGAAGAGAGCCCAGATCCTCCCTAGGAGCAAGGGAAAACCCCAGTTTGCTGGCATGAGTCTGGTCCGTGCTTGTTCTCGTAGCTGAGCCTGCGGTGGCTTAGTTACTGTCCAGGATAGCGCCGGGTGCCTCTCCCCACGGACAGAGAGCAGGTTCACACGGAGAAAGGTGGTACCTCGCCCTCGCTGAGCAATGCTTTAGCTGTTTTCCTTGGTTCTGGCTTTCCTAGATAAAGAACCAAATAAACAAAACATGCAGGCAGTGAGCAAAACCCAACACGTCCAGGCTGCCAGTCCTGGAGGTCACAGCGGGGCTGGATGCATCAGAGCCAGCAAGCTGCAGGAAGGTGGGAGAGGAAGGGGAGATTACCCCGGTACAAGATGTGCCGTTCGCAACCACTGCTGTATAACTACCTTTTAATAAATCCCAGCTGGCAGCTGCATTTAACATTGACATTTTTGGCAGCTGCCATTTGCTGTTCCTTTCAGACTGTAGACGCTGTCTGTCTTCTTAATGAGCTGATTTTTTTTTTCCCCCCCTGAAGACAGATTTATGTTCTCAAATGCATTTAATAGAAATAAGCTCAATGGCCCAGACCTGAGGTAGGGAAACGTGAGCTCGTTAGTGTGCCGGTGAGTCGGGAGAGCTTTGCAATGGCTCTGCATCCCAGCTGGGGCTGTGACCGGGTGTACTGGGGGCAAGGAGCAGCCACGTGGGTCAAGCGGAGCTGGGTGCTCGTGGCGCAAACTCAGCTCAAGTTAACCTGCAGACTCAGGAGTTGAATTTCCTTCGCAGTGCAAAGTGAAGAGGTTTATTCCTGCGGTGGTTCGCTCCCCTGGCCGCTCCAGAAATACTCGGGAGAGGCTGCCTTATTTATGGAGCCATGCGTGCCATATCTCAGATGTTTGCTTCTGTGCATTCCCCTATCGGTCAAATTAACCCCAAGCTGGCTGTGCTGACGTCCAGGCCACGTTAGCCCAAGTTCATGCGCTGCTCAGGCTGGAGGGGCTCTCGCCTGGAGTTGCGCTTTGAGCAGCAAGCGGAGGAACCTGCTCCAGCCCCACGTGCTGTTGCACCAGAAGTGCTGGTGCTGGGTGCCTGTGATCTCTGCGAGCGAGGCGTGCGTGCCGGTGTTTGATTTGTACAATGCGGTCACAAAGTGGAAAATTGCTGGTTCGGGCAAATTCCTCGTCTCTTTGAGCTGGAATTTCTGGTCTCCGTCCTCCCCCACCACAAACCCAACGTGCTGGGCATCCTCGGTGTGCTGCTGGCCTGGCTGCCATCCCCAGCCTGCTGCTGGTCAGGGCAGGGTGATCACTTTGCTGCTTTTATCTTCCTTGAGAAGTGCCTTAAGTGCTCTGGAGCATGAGCAGATGCCAAGAGCCCCGTGACTCCCTATGCCACCACCTCAGCATGTGACGGAGCACAACCTCTTCATCACCTGAGCCTACAGCGGTAGCGTCAGGCGCTCTCCGTGCACCCTTCCTCCTTGCGAGGCTGCCTTTTTTAGCCTCAGCTTTACTCTTTTCTGCTGCCACGAGAGCAGCACAGCACAGTGCCAGCAGGCAGAGCTGGCAGGCGGTGGGTGCCGTGCCGGAGACCCCTCGCCAGCACCCTGCTGCCACGGGGAGCAAGGCACATGGTGCTCGGGCTGGAGGCACTCAGGAGAGCTTGGTCCTCTTCCTCCTCCTCCTCCATCCCACAGACCCCTCGGCAGAGCGACCCGGGGAGGCGATGCCCTCCCAGCCCTCATGTCCCGGCCCTGCTGGGTGCCATGTCCCCCCGGCCGTGGCGGCACGGGGTGTTTGCCACCCGTCTGCTGCAGAAGCCGGAGGTGTATGAGGGCTTCCCCAGGGACTCGTGGGCTGCGGGGAAGTGTCCCTTCCTAAAATTACAGGCGCGCGTCACAGTGGGAGGCCGAGGGAGGGAGGAGTGACACTGCTCCCAGCAGCTGCCTCTCCTGAGAGGCAGATCTGCAGGCAGCGCTGCCGGCAGGGGCTTGCACCCACCCGGCTGCCTGCCTAACGCCTGCCCTGGGCAGCCGCCCGCTTTGCATCCTTTACCTGGCATCACCTTCCTCGAAGCACCCACGCGTCAGCGCCTGCTGAGACGCGACCGGTGGCGATGTTCCCCCTGCGGCTTCGCTGCGGGCGGTGGAGGACCCAACGCTGACCTAGATAAAGCTCTGCTCTGACAGCACAGCGCTCAGCTACCGAACCCAGGGTGATTTCATCCCTAAGGATAAACTGAGCCTCTTTCTAGGATGCAGGGCAGCTCCCGCGGTTACTGGTGTTACTTCAGCAACCGGTTTCCCAAATGCCACTGAAGTTGTGCAAGAATGAAGAACAGGGACATACGGGGGAGGAGCGATCGCCTCGGATTCTTGCATCTTGGCTCTAGGAAGGAAACGTTAAGATCCCGTCTGCCTTCACTGTTACCGCCCGCTCCTGCCCACGTCCCTCTGCGTGCCCCGTCCATGTGCCCCCGTAGGGAGTTCCCGTTCTCCTTCCCGTTTTGTGGCTGGAGATGTCCTTTCCCTGGCACGTGCAGACCTGTGCAGCCCTCTGTGGTGCATGACGGTGGGCACTGGTGAGCACGAGGGCTCCGGCATCCTTGGGCGAGCGTGGGGCAGAAGCGCATTGATGGGGGAGATCATCCTTTGCTTCCCCCCAAGCTGCTGGAGATCCAGCCAAGCACCCGCTGCTCACACAGAGCGGGCGATGGGCATTCTCCTGCAGCCAGAAAAGCTCATCCCTGGAGGAGACCCTTCCCAGGAGGAGACCCTGTGCACGTGAGCTGCACAAGGAGATGGACCCAGCTCTCCTGTTCTCTGTTGACCGGACCCCCCCAGCCAGCTCCGGCATGGGTCCCTCCGCAGTCACCCTGGTGCAAAGCCCCGGCTGAGCCATCGGCCCCGAGCTGGTGACCAGCACGAGAAGAAATGCTGCTTCTGGTGCCTGTTGCTGCTCTGCTTTCCTGGGGAGGGGGATGCAGAACATCCCCTCGTCAACCCCAGAAACAGCAAATTGCATCCTCCGCCCCTGCTTTTACAGGGTGTTTTGGGAGGGCTGGGACCCCCCGGACCTGGCTCGGAGGGGCAAACCTGCACCAGCCCCCCCACCTGGAAGCTTGATGCTGTACCCCCGGCAACTCCCCCCCCTCTTCCAGAAGCATCGCTCCGCAGTCCTCTCCCTCAGCCCTTGCTGAAAGCCTGGAGACGATCCTGCCCACGTGTACGCCAGAGATGTCTGAGTTATTTAAGGACACAAGGATTTTCTTGCTGCATTCCCGCGTCACGTGGCTCGCTAATGCAGGCCGGCTTGCGGCTGCCGCGACACCCACCGCCCCAGCTGCTGCCGGGGGCCGGGGTACAACAGGATGGCACCCGCAAAACCGGCTCTTGGCTTTGCATCAGGGGCTGGCGACGGGGACCAGCCCCTCCGGGACACCGGCTTCTAGGAAAGCTCGGTGCTGTGCCGCGACTGCACCGCCGTCCCACGCCGGCGTGACCTTTTGGGGGCTGTTGCTGGGCGGGGACAGGACGCGGGCTGTGCTATAGATAACCCCCAGCGCTGGGCAGAGCTGCTGGGCTCCGGGGGGTGACAGCTGATGAACCGTGGCGGCATCCGATGATCTCAGCTGGATTTTCGGCTGCCAGAGGCCAGGCGGCGAGGCTGGGAAGGGGCTAAATTTAGCCTCTCCTGTTGCTGCAAGTGGCCGGGCGCTTGCTGGTGGTGCCTCCTGGGGAGCCCAGGAGGTGGAGAGGGGGGGTCCTTTCCCCCATCAGGCTGGGACACCCCTCTCCTGGGGCATCCCTCTCCTGCATGCCTCCTGCAGCCCAGTTTGTGGTGGTTAGACTGGGCTGGCACCAGCAGAGACCCGGGCTTGCACTGGTGAGCATCAGCCGATGCTCTCGGGCATCATCCGAATGGAGCTGGGCGGTTTAACCCGGGGAGCAGCCGGTGGGGGGACGGGGTGTGGCCGTCGGGATGCTTTGGGGTGTCTGCCCCCTCTGATGGCGTGTCTCCTCTTTTCCCCCCAGGCCTTGTGTGGCTGCACCGTGAACATTCCCACCATCGACGGGCGGGTGATCCCGCTCCCCTGCAACGACATCATCAAGCCGGGGACAGTGAAGAGACTGCGCGGGGAGGGGCTGCCCTTCCCCAAGGCTCCCAGCCAGCGAGGAGACCTGATCGTGGAGTTCAAAATCCGCTTCCCAGACAGAATAGCTCCCCAGACGAGACAGATCCTCAAGCAGCACCTCCCGTGCTCCTAGAGCCTGGGGACTCTCCTCCAAGCAGCAATACTCCAAACGCACGTGCCGCAGCACTCGGCCCCCACGGAGCAGAGGTGCCACAGCACTTTCAAATGCAAAAAAAAAACAAACCCTCACACCACTTTCCTCCCCCAGAAATCCCACCCAATCTACCCCCCATCCACCCCTTTCCCCATCCATCCCTCTTGGCCCGTTTTCTACTCCGGCAGCAGGGAGGCTCCTGCCCATCACGGCTCTCCCGGCTGCCAAACTTTTATTTTTTCCCCAGAGGTCCAGCTTTTCCGCCTCGCACAAGCGAGCGGCGTGGGCCCCTTGCCCGGGGAGGCGCATCACGTTGTGGGGTTTTTTATGTCACCTGCTTTTGAGGCCACTTTTCCCACAAGAGGCTGGACTTGTTGGGGTCCAGCGCAGTGTAAATAGGACTCCGCAGGATCTCACATCCCCACTGTTAGTTTTTCTCTTCCCCTCTTTGATACTTGCTGCTGTCCGGGGTCCCGGCTGTACCGCGGTGCTGATCCCTCCCGCCCGCGGTGCCCCCCCGCCCCGTAGCCGGACTGTTTCTCATCTGGGACCACGGTACCAAGTCCGACCACGGTCCGCTCTCCTGTGCCAAGCCTACAACCGAGCCTCGGCTGTGCCAAATGACAGAGCACCTGGGGACGGTCCCATCCAGCCTCCTGCCCCTGCCCGGGGCTGTCCCTGGTGCCCGTGGGCAGCACCTGCCTGCACCCGCTGCCCGCAGAGCCCCAGCCAGCAGGAGAAGGGGGGAAAGCCCAGGGTGGAGCTTTCTTGTTCAGATGTGTTGAGTTTGCATTGCTGCTTTTTTTTTAAAATACATATATATAGAGCTCATTAGAAAAACCCCATAAGGGTTTTTCTCTGCCCGTTTTGGGGTTCCTGGCGTGGTGCACCCTGACTTTTTTTTTGGGGGGGGGAAGGAGTGGTTCAGCCACAGGAACATCAAGCCCACCATGGAGGGGGTGTGTGTAGCACAAGTCTGGGTGCAAAAGCAGAGCCAAGCGTGAGCAGAGCTGTGGGTTTCACTAGCGTTTGAGTTCAACCTTAGGGGTTTTAATAAGTAGAGAAAGGCACGTGTATATATTTTTCTACAGGGACGATTCATTCAGGAGGTATTTCTGGGCGTCGGGGTGGAGCTGGGAGGCGCATGAGGCAGTCTGCTTGGTGGCTTCGTTTTCAAATGCTGTATTTTTTTAAAACCTTTGGATTTCCATCAGGAGAATTTTTATATTTCTTACCTTTCTCGGCCCACTCTGCCTCGTGCCAGGTTTTTTGTCCCCGGGAAAGGGCTCCTACGGAGCGGGACGTGCGTTCGACCTGGCTTTGTACGGCTCCTCTTCCACCCCAGCACCGCTGAGAAAACCCCTGCCAAAATATTCCCCCCGCCCCGGGAATCCTTTTTTTTGAAGAGCA
>VYZW01045621.1:3710-40673 GCA_013401315.1 Balaeniceps rex
AAAGAGGTCACACACTTGCCTGAACTGCAAAGCTCATCTGCAGCTGAACTACGAGCTATAAACCATCCCACTTAAATGCAGAGACAAATCAAGGATACCAAGGCACAGAAGAGGAATGGTTTTAATAGTTTATCATGAAGTATTTGGAATACCTGTAAACAACAATCCAATAAAGCATTATTATATTTGAAGCATGAATTTCCTACCACATGTTTTTTTCTCTAGTAAAAGTTCTATTGATAATAGGAAAATCACTGCCGTTTGTATTTTCAAGGAAAGTAAACACTCATCAGGAGAATGTGGTCTTCCTCTGTGCTTCTTTGATTTTTAATACTTAGGTTATTAATCAACTATTATCATATGATTGTTGAAAACAATCCCCTTCCCTTTCTTTTTCCCTTGGGATGTTAGAAGCAAATAAAACAGCTTTGCGACCAAAATATTTGCAGGATGAGATTGACAGCTAGTATATGACCTCATTAAGCATAGAGTTATTACAGGATTATTTGATTGAAAAGTTTCTCACTGCACGCTTAAGCTTTCAATAAAATAATTTATATAGATGGATTAAAGGGTAAAACTACCCATCTTGGTGCCATAAGGCATTGAGTCACCTTAGAAAATGGACTAGACAGTCAATCATAAATGTTTTGTCTTTGAACAGGATCAATGAATAATGTCATGGGCTTTTAAATTATGTTTGCCATAAATTGAAAGATTCAGCAACAGAACGAGATCGAGGTTGTTTTGCTGCTGGCTTTACACATTTATTCCAAATCATGAAACTAATTGTTTCTAGCTAAGCCTCATCAGGCTGAAAGCAAAAAAGCCTCTTGCATTTTTTTTTCTATCCATCAAACTACCTGTGCACAGTAAATTATAACGGTTATGCTTCATGTTCTCAGAGGTTATCTGGCTTTAGTGGATGTCACAGTAACTAGTGAATGCACATGCAATCCCTTTGTTTTAAAGGGGTTTAGCAGAAGAAATCAAGTGTTTTACAAAGGAGCTTTTAATGGGCAGCTACCTGATTTGGGGCAATTCTAATAACTCTAAGAAAAATGTTGAAACTAAAGAATCTGATAAAGCTACAGCATCCTAAATGCAAGGCAACGGGCGAGTCATGCTAACTCTTCTGGTCTGCTGTGAGGCAGTACTCATCTGTTGGCTTTGCCACTCACAGGGGTGCTTCTCCTTCCTCTTTGGGCTTTCCAGGTGACCACCTCTCCCACTGGTTTGCCATCAGCTTCTGGCTGAAGATTCTGTTTCCCGCTCCCTTTTTCCTCCTACCACTTCAGGTGCTTGAACACTACCAAGCATTTCCTTACACCTGTTGCATGATAAACCTGGTGGTACAAGACTCAGCACTTCTTAGCTTGTCCCTTAAAAATGTTTATTGCTCCTGTCCTGGTGACTGATTGTTGTTTCACCTCCTGCTTGTGCTGTCCTCAAAATTTGCAATACTGTTGGTTGTTACCTGATACATGAGGTGGTAATAAACCCTTCCCCACCTTTCAGTAAGCTTCCCCAACCCATGGGCCATGTGCTGACTGTCCTAATACACCATATTAATTCTTCCATCTGTAGCTATTGAGGCTTTTGCTGTCAACCTTTAAAATGACAGAAGTCATACTTTCCTCTTAATGCTATCACAAACGTGAATTACTGTCAACTTAAAGTTAACTTGGCATGTTCTGGGTCGTTAGGTGATATTATTTTCCTATGTTTTTAGCACTTTCACTGAATGTACTGAATTTTACTAAGCCTCATTGCTCTCAAGGACATGGTATAGTTGTAGATGCTTTCCCCCAAGGTATAACTGAGGGAGGGTTTTTGTTGTCCAAAGGCTCCCTAGACTATAGTCAGCAGCAAAGATTTCAGTGTCTTCTACTGGATCAGGCTTTAATTGGAAGGAAAGTCACAGATAAAAATCAATGTGGGAAGGCTTTTTCTATCTTCTTATAATAGTTGTTATATAAACCCAACTCCCTGTCTCATTAACTGCCTTACGTTACAATATAAACACAAATATTTGATGGTGGGATGTTATTATCTTATCCCTTCCTGAAATAAGTAGATTGTGTGATACATCACTGTCTACTGGAAGCACTAACCGCTATTGTGGAGGAAATTAATTGCTTAATTCTACTCTCTAAGCTGCAAGCTAATTAGCGGAATAGCACTAAGCATTAGTTACCAGCTCTACAGTATTTCTTTAAAATGTCGCTCACTTTATTCACTAGTGGGAGGTGTACTAAATGTTTCTATGAAGTTATAGCTACTGCCAAGAATAAACATTTGACGTGAAATGGTATTTAAGAATTTAAGCGTAACTGGAGGTATTGTCTCCAGATTTCATATCAACCAAACAAATCATTCATGCAAATGATCCTAATCTCAAGCATAACTGTACCTATCTTCTGGAAAATATTTTGGTATATGAACACAGTATAGATACAGTAAAGCAGAAGGCAAATTATTCTGTGGTCTCAAAGGAAAATGTGCAATTCCTTTAGATTACACATAGTATTTCATCAATATCATTTGTTGAACTTTTGATATGATATGACTCATAAGCTCGCCTTTCTTTGGACAATAGTGTTAATAGTACCTAAGTAACACAGTTAATTCTCTGGAGTGTAACCACTGTGTGTTGATTTTGGTTCTTCAGTAATCCTCCAGTTGACTGCTGTCTTTCCAACGTTGCTGTCAGACATTGAATGATATAAAGGCTTTATAATCTGGGCAAATGTTGCCCAGCACATTCACCAGCAATAAAAATCATCAGATGTAAACCCATGTGCACGCTTTTCCTGCTGTGGATAGGACTGGCAAAAGTTATGTTGAAAAAAATTAGGAAAAATCATGTCTCAGAACAGATGAAAATCATGTGTAGTTATTTCAGAACTAAAATTCACATTTCCTCTGTATCTAATCCATGTTAAATACGAAGAGCTGAAATTCAAATTCCATCGATTTACATCTTAAAAACTTTCAAATAATTTTGTCTCTATATGGGTAATTTCTTTCATGCCCTGTATTTCAGAAATATTGATATCCCTGCTTTCTTCTTCCTGCATACTGGAAACTGTTTTCTGTAGGACACTGAATTTTCCTAAGACATCTCCTATAAATTTTTGTCCAGAGAAGCTTTGTATGTTTTTGTTTACTACATCCAAACAAAGCATGCACACTAAGAGGAACAGCCCCAAACTTGACTGCAGGCCGAATCATAGAATCATTAGGTTGGAAAAGACCCTTAAGGTCATCAGGTACAGCCGTTAATGTAACACTACCAAGTCCACCACTAAACCATGTCCCTAAGTGCCACATCTGCGCTTCTTTTAAGTACCTCCAGGGATGGTGACTCAACCACTTCCCTGGGCAGCCTGTTCCAGTGCTTGACAACCCTTTTGGTGAAGAAATTGTTTCTAATATCCAATCTAAACTTCCCCTGGCACAGCTCGAGGCCATTTCCTCTCATCCTATCGTTATGCACTAGAAAATGCATTACATGTTAGAAAATATCATGCAAGCATGCCACCATTCAGGAAGTTAAAAATCTCACAACATCTTTGGCATTAGTAGTTAAATTTGTCATCATTACTGTCGGTATAGCTGATGGGAACTCCAGAATGTGCCTGTGGTAAGACAATGTACCCCAAAGACCCAGTATTTTTTGCTTGTGCTCTCAACTGGACCTCAGTAGATCTAGTTTCGTATTGATATATGCCACAGAAGATGATTATGGTACTGTGGACAGTTTTAAATATCTGATTTCTAAAATAAGGAGAGGCATGCCTCTTCTTTCTTCTGCCTCCTGCTGGTCTACAGGCATTGTTGTAAATAGGGCTGCAGAATATGGGTACATCTGTTTCTATAAATGAGCTGAAAACTGAGATAGCTGGATTCTGAAGAGCCAACAAGACACTTTAATTTTAGAGTGGTTACTTACAATGTGTCGGTTCCCAAATTGCATGTCTTGTTTTAGTGATTACTAACATTGTGTCAAAGTGCAAAGTTAGTAGGGTAAGGCATAAGCCATATAGTTGTAGTACAGGGGAGTGTTTACATAGGACCAAATGCTCACAATTTAAAAAAGACATATTGAGACATGTTCCAACATACAGTATAAAAGGAGTCCTGGTTATTTGCATTACAGTAGCACCATGGAGTGTACCACAACCTATGCCTCATTGTACCAAGTACACTGTAAATGCAGATTGAGACACCCCCTGTCAAGTGTTTACAGTTTAAATATATACATTTTCTGGAAATAAACAACTGCTTTTCACCTCTGCTGAGAGGCTGGCTGAATATTAGGGGGTGGTGCCTTCCAGGGACTGCTTCAAATGGACATAGGAAGGAAACTTTATTACAAGACAACTATAGATCAAAGAAGAAGGCTGCACAGACTTATTGCTGTGAACTTACTTTATGCTGCTGGGATGAGTGTATAGAAAGCCCCCTTTGCTACCATTTCTGCCTTTGCGATAATTAGAATATTAATTCCAATAGATAAGAGAATAAGATCAAAGCAATTGGAATAATTACTGGATAGCTACTGCATGGCCCAGGCACTCTATGACTCGTTGTCACCATGGTCTGCTCTTTTGCCGCTGTGTGTATGTTAGTTGATGAGAAATCACTACTGGTTTAACTATTTCCTTCTTTATAGGTAGCTCCATACCAGTGAAAGTATCACTACTGATACGTTGTGACCAATTTTTCTGAAATTTGCATTTAGAAGGGATCTGCTGGTTTAGGGTTAAGGAGAGTTAGATTTTTAAAAATTTTTATTGTGAAGGACACTTGGGCATGGTTGCTCTTCCTCCATTAAACAAACTTTAATTGATCAGTAAAGGCAGGGGACACCGTTTCAGAAATGCAAAGCGATCACTGAAAGGATAGAAATGTAAAGCGCAAAAAAAAACCCTAAAGAAAAACAGTAATGTCACAGCCAGACATCTTTATTAGAAGAAAACAATGGTTCATTCAAGTAACCCAAGGGGTTATTATTATTTTCCCTAAGTAGTTGATTTCATTACCAACATTTTATAATATTTTCAAGAGATAATTCATTCAAATGACAGGTCTTCCATTTGATCCTGAAACCAAAAGGATTGAACAGGGTGTGCTTTATGTACATTTTAAAGCTCTTCATTACCCTCAGTGAAACAAGGTCCCTTTAGACTTACATCCCCTGCTAGTGGCAGAGCTATATAGGATTATAAAATAGTAGAAATCTTCAACTACTTCTGTAGAAATTCAGATAGTGGCAAAGATCTTGACTTCAAACCCTGGCTTCAGCCTTACTAGGGCCACGTAGAAATGCCAGCTCTGATGAAAGGGAATTCTGCACATATATCTGCTAGCAAAACCTGCTAATCTTAGTCTTTGTCCATTCTGAAATCATTCACGTGTTCAGATGGATAGTAAACAATTAACAATTTTGTCTAATTGTGCTGGGTTGATCCTGGCCAGCAACTAAGCACCCACCAGCCTCTTGCTCAACCCCCTACCCCAGCAGTATGGGGGAGAGAATCAGAAGACCAAAAGTGAGAAAAACTCCTGGGTGGACATAAAGACAGTTCAATACGTGAAGGGGGAAAAAAAAAAAAAAGAAGGCGACGCAAAGGCAACCGCTCACTACCTCCCACCAGCAAACCAATGCCCAGCAAGTCTCCGAGCAATGCCTACTTTGGAAAAGACTACCACAGTGTTACTGCTGAACATGAAGTTACATGGTACGGAATAGCACTTTGGCCAGCCTGGGTCAGCTGTGCCAGCCGTGCCCTCTGCCAGACTCCTGCCCACCCCCAGCCTCCTAGATTTGGGGGCAGAGTGAGAAACAGAGATGGCCTTGATGCTGTGCAAGCACTGTTCAGCAATAGCTAAAACACTGGTGTGTTATCATCACTGTTTTTGGCACCAGTCTAAAACACAGTGCCCAACGGGCTGCTAGGAAGAAAACTACCCGCATCCCAGGCAGACCCAGTACACTGATGCACTTAGATTTTCACAAAGCCAGCTCTGATTGAGAACAGGACTACAGAAATGAAAATTAAACCCAGGGAAGTTGTATCTTATAGCACACTCCTTGTGAATCAAAAATAAGGGAGATTGATTTAACATGAACGCTTATCTCTTGCAGTTAATAAAGTTAGTGAAGTCAAGTATCTTACTCATGTTTCTGTCTTAGGCACCAATAACCGTGAAGTCAGGTTCCAGATTTTCTGCTGCTATATTTCTACTTGCCTTGTTTCTTAGCTGTACTCTTTGAGCTTTTAAAATTAAATACTTTTTGTAAAATTAAAAATTCAGCTTTGTGCTTTTTTCTAGAATAGTAAAATTACTAATTATAGCACAAAATTCTCTTGTGATCTTGGCTGAAATTAGACCAATGGTGCTCTCAGAGTGTCTTTCAAATTCTATCTATAGTTGGTTTAAGTTCTCATCTCCTGCAGGTGCTTTGCATTCCTCAGTATCTCATGACATTTAGAGGAAAGTTGAATCGCTAAAATTAACTCATTTAGGGACTGCAGTGAGTTAAAGCAAATCAGAGTGTCCAGGGGCTTGGGCATTATGATGAGTCAATGTAATTTACTGCTTTTTAGAAAATGGTTTTTCCTGCACGAGCAATTTCCTACAGTGAAAAGACAGAAAAAAAGGCAACTCTGAGCAATTTGGGATGTAGGATTTCAGGCGAAATGCCTTATTATCACTTATCACTTAACTAAAGCTGTATTAGAACACACGTGAATGAAAGGATCAAGCCAAGGTTGCCCAGGAAAGCTTAATGCTAATATTTCTTACAATATGAGTGCTTGATTTTGTAGCTTCAATATTCTTTCAGAATAGTTTTTTTTCTGTGTAGTAAAAACTGCACTGTTGTTAATATTAACATAGCCCCTAAAGTTATGCAGTTATGTTTGGGCTTCTGGCAGCAAAGCAGGTTCTGCTAAATAGTAGATTGTTAACAACAAGATGCTGGGATAATTTGCTCACAGAGGAAGGAAATATCAAATAGCAATATGTTTGCATATAACTATGTTACTGTCTTTCAGAACACCCTTATGTGTGCAGCATTAGGTGCAGTTAATCAAATAAATCTGCATATCTAATTCCCTCTGTACTTAGAGGTCTGCTTTAGTGTGTTAGTTAGAGGCAAGAGGACAAGAGCAGAACAGAGGCTGGAATATGCCTTTGCCTGTGTGCGTACACAGCACTATCAGCAGGTACTTTGGTGTGCAGTTAGATCGACGTCATTCTTCCCAGTGAAATTTGCTTACAAACACTTGGCTGGTGAAAAGGAGACAAGGCTTAGACAGGGGCAGGTGAAAAAAAAAAATCACATGCCTTTGTTCTTCAGTGCATGATGCTTGTGACTTTACAGGTGGTAGAAAGGCTTAAGGACTTACTTGAGTTCTTTCTGGTCTGTCTGTGTGGTCCTGAAACGTAAACAACCCGGCCATTTTTGTTGGTTTTTAATAAGCAAGTCATGATTGAATTTTTAAGCTCCTTTCAACCACAGGATGCCATAACCAAAAGGCAGAGAAGGGCCTATTCCAAAACTGGGTGGCTGCTGGTGCCAGCACATCATCGGTGATGGCAAGGAGCACTGCAGTCCCTGCTTCCCTTCCCTTCCCTTCCCCTCCGTCAAGCCACTGCAGCAGGTCTGCCCACCCGGGACCCTCCTCTCTGGACTCCAGTGCTCTCTGCTGTCAGCAGCTGGGTAGCAGAGCATGGGTTCCAGCAAATAGCAGAGATGCTCTGCTAGGGCGCTTTTTCATAAAGATAAGCCCAAAGCCCTGGATTCGAGCACCTCAAATGATTTCAACTCTTCAATAACATGAGTAAAACCCCGCAGCTGAGGGAAAACACAATACTGAATATAAGTCACATTTCTGAAATGACCTAGCGTGGAAAAGCAGATCAATTTCTTTGGAAGAATCACTTAACCTAGATCATTTCAGGAACTGGGTTTGCTGTCTGGCCCCACAGAGAGTGCCCAACTCACCAGGACTGTGAAATGGATGTAGCGTGAAAATGGTAAGCCACAAAAGGAATCCTCAGCAGCCGAGAAGAGATAAGGCTGGGCATCTACCTCTCCTGGTTCTCCCGCGTGTATTCCAATGCTATGGCCCTGTTCCCTTATGCAATCACAGTGTTCATAAGCATGGGGGGATGGGTATACATGCATGTCAGTAAATCAGAATACTGACACACCCCCCTACACACACCCCCCAAATTAGACAGTAGGAGCGTTTTAGGTGCAAAGATAAATCTGCAGCCCTTGCTGTAGTCGACCAGGGAGTACTGGATATGTAGCCAACTTATCCAAAGGCTGTCTATGGTAATCAGGCCACCCCAAGTGAGACTCCCTCTAGGGTTTCTGTAAAACTTACAGCTTGAGTAACTGAAAAACTCATCATTTTGCTTCTCGGTGACGGTGATTACCCGCTCTTTATTCCCTGTCTCCGCCAAGCCGGTGCTCCTGCGGAGAGCCCGCGCTCTGCTTTCCACCCCGACAGCACAGGCTCACAACGCCGCTGCCCTCCAGGGGTGAAACCCAGCCCGTTTTTCGGACGACCCTTCCCGTACGGGGCGGGGGGGCGGGAGCTGCCCGCCCCCCCCCTCCCCGGGGCGGGGCGGGGCCGGGGCGCGTGGCAGGTCTGCGGCTGCCCCCTGGTGGCGGCGGCGCGGCACCGGCCGGCCCGGCATTCCGTGCCCCGCCCCCCCCCGCTTTATTTTGGAATAAGAGGGAGAAAACTGGAAAGCAGCAGCAGCAAACCGTGCAGAACCTAATCCAGAGAGATCAAAGGACAGCGTGACCTAAGAACCGACAGTGCGTATGTGAAAGTGACTGCGGTAAGGTCAGCGTTTGGCTCTGTGATGGGGGGGAAGATCACAGCAACGGAGGCACAGAGAGGGTCTCCTCATCGTTCCTTTACCCTAGTGATGACCCAGGCCGGGTCAGCGATAACATCCAAGGGCGCCAGAGAAATAAAGATTTAGGAGTCAAGCCCAGGAATGCTTGGGGTATTGGTAGTCATCATTAGTAGCACTTACAGAGCAACCTCCAAATTTCACAGGTTTTCACCACAAAAGTGTAGAAAATTGGCTCAGAAACTTCAGCCTGTTTCTCAATCAACTGTAAATTTTATGAAAAAGTGCTTTTTTCATAAATTGCTTTTATGAAAATGACTTTTCCATTTTTAAGGACTGTTTGCAAATGTGATAATTTTGCTTCCTCTTCCATCAGCTTCAAATATTTAGCGTGGGTCCCTTCCATGGGGTGCAGTCCTTCAGGAGCAGACTGCTCCAGCATGGGTCCCCCACGGGGTCACAAGTCCTGCCAGCAAACCTGCTCCAGCGTGGGCTCCTCTCTCTCCACGCGTCCACAGGTCCTACCAGGAGCCTGCTCCAGCACGGGCTTCCCAGGGTCACAGCCTCCTTTGGGCAGATCCACCTGCTCCGGCGTGGGGTCCTCCACGGGCTGCAGGTGGATATCTGCTCCACCGTGGACCTCCATGGGCTGCAGGGGGACAGCCTGCCTCACCATGGCCTTTACCACAGACTGCAGGGGAATCTCTGCTCTGGTGCCTGGAGCGCCTCCTCCCCCTCCTTCTTCACTGACCTTGGTGTCTGCAGAGTCGTTCCTCTCACATAGTCTCACTCCTCTCTCCCCTTTGCTGTTGTTGCGCAGCAGGTTTTTTTCCCCTTCTTAAATGTGTTATCCCACCGTCACTGACGGGCTCGGCCTTGGCCAGCAGCAGGTCCATCTTGGAGCCAGCTGGCATTGGCTCTGTCGGACATGGGGGAAGATTCTAGCGGCTTCTCACAGAAGCCACCCCTGTAGCCCCTTTGCTACCAAAACCTTGCCACGCAAACCCAATACAATGCTTAACCTGAAATTTCATCGGCGCACAGCAGCTTTTCTTTCTTTAGTCTTCATACAGAGAACTCTGCAAAAGGGAGCCTTCATCTTTAGCTGGTCTCCTTTAGAGCTGACATAAATACAAATAACAAAAATAATACTGGCTGTGATAAGGGCTGGGTCCTCAGCTGAAGATCTGAAAGGGTCTATGGAAACTGCCACAGAACGAAAAAAATAAAAAGATGTGAACAAAACCAAAAATCTTGTTCAGAGAGATTACATGACTTGCCCAAGATCAGAAATTGAATGTCGAAAGACAGGAGAGGAAACCTTGCACAGAGATGACTGAGGGGCTGGGTGAAAAACAGCAAAGGAAAATTGTGATGTGCTGCCACAGCCAGCGGATTGGTTTTATCAGAAGCCGCTTGCCCATGCAAGCCCGTGGCATCAGCTTTCAAGTACTGCAGAAAAATCAAATCCTGCGTTCTCATGCTTTAATCAGTTTCTTCTATAGCCACTAGCTGACGCTGCAAGTAAAGCTCTCCTCTAGCAATCAGCCAAAACGAACTGCAGACTGGCAGGAATGAAGATGATTTAATTATTTTTTTTTCTCCCAGTTATTTTTTCCTCTCCTTTGAAGAGTTTATGATCTAGAGATTCGCACTGCTCCTGAAATCTGGATTTTTCTAAATTGTCACCCATCCTAAGGGAATGCTGTTCTCACCTTGTGTGGCACAGTGGTTAAATAAGACTTGTCTGGCTTTTCTACTTGAGTATCTTTTCCTAAAGTATCCACCACTTAATATTGTACTTACAGAGTTAACAAGTATTTTCCCAAATTCTTAAACAAAGCTGCTTTCATCCATGAAAACATTTTGGCCATCATTCACCAGAGATCAATAATTTCCATCTCTGAACTACTGAGAAAGATGGACAAATCTGCCATCATTTTTAGGATGATCTCTTTTTCTCCCTGATCAATAACACTTCCTTTGTCACAAGAACTTAAGTATGAGCTGTATTTACCTCACCTTTCCAACTGTAGGATAAATCTTTTAAATTTTACCTTTCTTTCTAAAGCAGACCTGGAAAAAATTCCGTTTTCTACATAAATCATGTCAGACAGGCCTAATTGTTCATTGATTGCATGTTTTGTCTTGTGTGTTGCCTTGTTCTGTTAGTTCTGCTGAGGGGGTTAATAGAAGAGTTATGCCTATTGACATCAGAAAGAAAAGTCATCTTTGTGGAAAAAAATTTCCCCAAGCGTGGATTTTTAAAGAGTTATGCAAAACTGCCAATTCTTTCCCTGGAAGATCTCGTCTTTCTGTTACTGAGAGTTGAGAAAAATGCAAGAAGTGTTTGCCACATGGAACACACATGCAATATTGAAATAATGAGCATATAATCACATTTGCATTTGGACACAAAATCTTTCATTTTCAGCTCTGCCTGTCAGCAAGAGGACCCCCATCCTATAAAAACTAACGTTTTCATGCCGTGAATGATTGCACTGTTGTAAGTCAGGCAATTTACAGTGCAGAATAGCAATTATTAGTGTAATTCTGTTTTTCCCTCTCAGCCTAAATATTGTAAAACATTACACCTCTACTGCTGAATATTTTTTTCTACAGCTATCAGTTTCTAAACTGTCAAAACAATTTAAAGTATTCAGAAAATGTAAAATCTGTGATATGGACAAAAATATATTAAAATCCTTATTTTCAGTTTCTTACAGTATCCCAATAATAAATGCATATTAGCCCATTCCCATCTCTTCTAATCTTCTCCTTTACATTAACTCTCAGGTTCCACAGTTGCAACAGAAATGACAGTTTGTGCATGAAAACAGTTAATAATTTTTTTCCTGTGTCATTATAATCTGTAATTTGTGGCTCTAGAAATCCAAATAAAATATTGGCAAAAGTGTGGTACTAATGCTATGATATTGACATAACTGCAGTGCAGATATTATTTCTACAAATATGAGTCTAGAATTAGGGATTAATCAAAGCAAATGATGTGTATATAAATGTTCTCAAAGTCACCTCAGCCATGGTCCCATAACCCTGGATTGCTTTATCTGCAGTCAAAATACAGTTAAAACAAGACTATTCTGAATGACTTGGTTTAGTGTTGGTGAGATTTGGGGAAGCAGGGGAAGAGGATGGATGGATGGATGAGCAGTAGCCACCCAATCAGAAAGGGAGGGACCGAGGGAAGGGAGAAGGAAGAAAGTAAGGAGACAACTGGGGGATGGGGTAGAAAGTTTTCTTCTCAAATGAAAAGCTAGTTTGAGGAACTCTGCTGCCTTGAAGATTTCACCTTCATCTGTCCTTCTCATCTCTCTGCCTTCCTTTTGTTTGTCCTCACCTACTGCTGCCTGTTTGCGCTTGGTCTTTGTGGCTGACATCCCAGGCAAGATCATTTTAGTTTTCTGAGGTATTTGTACCTCACCTAACATATAAGTGTTCAAATCAAAGTAGTTTTCTGCTATGTATATAAATATCAGGGTCTGTAAGCCCAGTCTCAGAGAAGATCTCAGTGCTGCAGGCAGTATGCTGGCACTGAGCCCAAAGGCTGTCCCACGATGCAGTATGAAACAAGAGATGTGTAGGTGGAGACATGGGAGTCTGCGGAGACCATCGTGGTCCACCTTTGCAGTCCCTCGGTGGGCTGATCAGCAAAGGCCATTCAGTTCTGTTGGAATGAAAAAGGAATGAACAAATGGCTGACCGTAGGCTGCCAAAATATTCCTGTCAGTGCCAGCTAATTCATTCCTTTCCTCCTATTCCCTTCCACCAAGGCATTTGGCCATAAGAAAGAGATTAGGCACTATTGTTGCAGTATATTGTTAAAAGGGTGCAATGTAAAATGGTGAAAACCGCAACAAATTGTGGCTGCCCCAAAGAAAGGAGAAAAAAGAAGTGGCTGGGGGGAGTGAGGAGAAGCAATTGGTTTCTCTAAGCTTTCTGTATTAGAATTTTATGCTCCTCTGTCCCCTCATGGTAGAAAGCCATGGTCCATCTTTATGCTGGCTTTATTAATTCTGATTACCACACCCTAGGATATCTCTTCTTGCAAGAACCTAAACAAGACCTTTTGGGGAAATAAGAAAGGTTCTCAAACTCTGGAGGAAGCTGGCATTTAGGAAATCCCTGCATTCACTTCTTAAGTTCACAAGAGTATGAAATTTGCTTAATCCTTTCTCAGACATTTGCTCTAGCTTTCAGCTAATTCTGGTTGCAAACAAACAGCATAAGGGAAACCAGAACAGAGCTGCCAGGGTGACTACCCCAAGGCGGCTAGGAAGAGCTGTGTACAATTCTTGCAGCTTGTTTCATATAAACATTGCAGCTACTTCATTCCTTGCGCTTCATACGTACAAGCTGTGGCAATGTCAAAAGTATATTTCTTTAGCTCCCGATTGGCTAATTTTTGACAGGAAAACATGAAAAAGCACCAATCTTAGAATTTCTTTTCTCAATACCTAGCTCATTTTTAAAATGTTTACTTTCAGGTAGTTAATACTTTTCCTCATACACATGTGATGTACGTAAGGCACACACTATCGAAGGGCAAAAAAACATTGTAGGGTAATACTGAAAGTATTTAACGAAGAAGTTAAATCACATCCTGAGTTACAAAAGACATGATCTTAAAAACTGATTCAGTACAAAGTTTGATCAATTGAGGAAAAGATGATGAAATTATTATTAAACCCTAAACTGTTCTTTTTGGTCTTTGATACTGCAAAGGTTCCAATTAAAACAAGGATGTTTTCAAAACACCACAGAACCTGCCACATCTCCATTCTGCAAAAAGCCCAAGTGAAATAGAAGCATAAGTGTCAATGACTATTGGTAGAGTATTTGATCTCTGTGGGATCCTTTGCCTTGATTCTCAGTCAAGGATCTCATTATTTAAGTAAAAAAACCACTTGCTTAGCTTTTTATCTAGGAGTAGCAATTATTTGCTCAACGATACATTTCTTTCTCAGAAGATACGACCTCATTCTTCTCCATCGTTAAATTCCACCGCTTGCTTTCTGCTGTCTGCATTGTTCTTATCCTAATCTAAATAGTTAAAGAGTAATTTAAGAGCACAAGAACAATGATAAGCATCTACTAGTTGCTTACTGCATTGCTAATGCTTTTATGGAATGCAGCAGATTCTTAAATATTTAATATAACTTACTCTTCCCTTTAACCATTCCATTCTCTGTGAAGGATCTCATGAAATATGAATTATGCCTGTGTAATGTTTTGCATACCCTAGTGGCTGCCTCATTTCAGTCATATTACATTTGCAGCTTCTATGCGAAAATGAGAGAAAATGCTTAGTAGATGTTATTCTCTTCCTAATTGAGGTTCTCAGGTTTCCACAGTCACTTCAAAATCCCTGCTAAGCATTAAGATCAAGAACTGGAATGGGTTATAGAAAGGAAACTCATCATGACAATCTCTGCAGTGAACCAGAACATGATCAATTTAAACCCATGCAAATTCAACACCAGCCTTTAGTTCAACCTTTACAACTGTTTTGAAAACAAAATTTTGCAAAGGATTCATTTTCAAAAGCAATTTCTCATGCACCATCATGTACAAAATGACCAACTGCTTACAGGTGCACCAGTTTCATTTGCTTATGTGAATGGTAGTCCTAGGATCAGATGGGTGCACAGAAAGAATCAATTATAGAAGTTACACCTGGAAAAAGCACTCAAGGCACCTCAGCAACACTTTTCAGTAGCTGAGTTCAGAAGCAGGAGTGGGGTTGTGAAGGGTGCTGCTGTCACTTCGAGGGGCCTTCAGCTGAACTGTGACAGCTGTAGGACAGCTGAGGCTCTGCCTCATTAAAAGATTGCATCAGACCAAGTATACATATTGAACTGCTACATGTGTCACTTGCATCTGTGCGATGAACTCCGTTCATCATGTGTCTGAAATGGCTCATCTCCCTCCTGCTTGGTCTTCTACCTACGCAAGGACTGTGTCTGACTCCTGACACCTTTGAACAGTGGCCGAGATAAACATGTTATTGAAAGGACTGAATTACTTCCAATTCCTTCCCCATTTTCAGGTACTAGTGTTGGAGGATTTTTTGTGAGTCATGAATATCAAAGCATGTATTTTTCATTCATGGAAATGAATTTGGGAGCAAGTCTTCCCAATTACATAAAAGAGCAGTCTTCTGGTTTTTTGCCAGGGTACGTGTGATATATAAGGTTCTTAATGAGAGATTCTACATACACAGCAAGCCCTATCCCTGTCTAGATAATACATTACATCTTACACGTATGATATTTTTGTAGTGTTTCAGGTAATATGGCAACATGAACTTTCCTTTAAAAGCAAAATTTTCTGATTTGCATGGTTACAGAGAGGAACTTGCTAATATGAATCTTGAGAAGCTCAGAACTATGACCTTAAGTAGAAACCTGTTTGACTCCATCGTATTTTGTTTACTCATGACGTTTATGAGGCCTGCTATACTTTAAGTCCTTTGAGTTGGCAATATGTAGTAATTCCTACTAGTTATTTTTCTTTCCTATTTGGGTGTGAACAGTTGAATTCAAGGTGTTATTATGGTCTATCTTTATTTATGAACTGATACCTAGTGCCAGCATTATTCTTGTTTGGGAATATCTTCATAGCTTGGAAGAAATACCGTTTTCTCGGTTTTATGCCAGAGAAAGATTGATACACGGAATAAGTGGTAACACTTCCATCAAAATATTAGTATATTTTCCCCCTCCCTAAAAGGGCCCACACAATCCCATCTCTTTTCCCCAAAGGTCTGTTTTATGTTTATAGCAGGATGGTTGAATAACAGAGAAAAAGAAAAAATCCTCAAAAAAAATATTGTATTTTCTATGGCAAAAGAAGTCTTTATGAATGTATGTTTTCACCTTCTTCCCTCTTTCTTTTTCTAAATGTACATGAAACAAGATATAAATCATTAAATCTTTCCTCACCATTTTCATGCCACCCAATTTTTAAGTCTTCCCAATATCTTTTAGTGTTATAGATTAGCAGTGCTGTTTAGTGTCCCCAGACAAGATAACATGCAAACTTCACAATGCCTTGGTGAAGACAAACAGCTTTTTCACCCTTACATTCCTTAGCAATGTTTATTTAACCTACAAGCAGGAATGGGATTAGTGAACTCACTGGTTGACTCCTCGGACCAGACTTCAGAAGGTTCCTTTCAGGAACATAAAAGGAATAGGAAAATTGCAGTAGTAAATATTCCCAGGGCTATGGGGAAACATAAAGCAAACAGCTTGCTGTAGTTAAACAAGAAGAAAAAATTATAAAATGGTTGACTAGGTCATTACATAAATGATGGCTTATAGTGAAACAATTATTTTCTTTAAATAAAAACTGCTAACCTCTCAGTGCCTATGAAATGTTTCATGAGACATCTTCTCTTACTTACGTGAAAATTTTGTGGTAGAAAATATGAGAAACAAATTTATAAGCTTGTATCACATTCAAGCTATAGATTTTTTAAACAAAAGCAGTTTAGCAAATTATAGACAGCCATGTTTTATTAACAGACAGTGAAGGAAAAGTCTTGAAGCGAGGTGCAAATTTATGTGGCTAGCATCTGAGATGTGGGTAAAAATGAAGAATGAGAGGAAGTACAGAAGTCCACTGTAAAATTGGTCGTGCTTCCTATTTTATTCTGCTGTGGATCATGTACTGTCATTTATACTTTACATTTACTGTAAGTTTCATGTTAGCATGAAATACCTTGGCTTACCTCTGGTAAAGTAAGAATGATGAACTTAATTTTGTTCAGTAGGAAAATGTAATCACCATGAAAAAGTTCTGAAACAAGAGTTACTGCAATCAGAGAACACTGGTAATATCTCCATGAATTTTTTAAAGAGAAAAGCACTGTGGGGGTTTGTGTTTTTTTTAATGAGAAAAGGCTGGTTTTCACCATAACTTCCACAGAAAACATATCCTTTTTCAATGAATCGTAAGAAGAAATACTTCATAGGGCCTTAAAAAACGGATTTCTTTGGTCTTGCAACACCCCAGACCTAGGTATACAGGTTAGCTTCTACTTCCCAAAACCTGCTATGTGCTACACTTTGGATCCACACTAAATAACTTCTTAGCATCCTGACATGCTTTCTTATGGCCTGAATAAACTTCTTGCAGGTAACCCACCTCCAGTGCCTTCCTCCTCTGCTGCAGCCCTCACTGTGCAGGCATCCATGCTGCTTTTGCTTCCGTGTGTGTGTGCTATGGGTGAAGGCTTGCAGGCAGGCAGGAACAGGTACTAGGGGAGTGGAAAGCCGCATAGTAGTTGCCCCTGTCTCCCATTAGCAAGGAAAAGAGTGTTACAAGACTGGTGAAAGCTTTTTTTTTTTCCTAATGTGGTAGTATCCCCCAATTAGCCCCAACTAACAGCAGGGAGAAGATACTTGTGTAATTTTGGCCTGATCAAGCTAGATGCTGCAGAGATTTTGGAAGTGGTGTCTTCAAAAAAATCTCTCCCAAGAACTTTCCTAAACATTATTTATTATAGTCCAAATAATCTAATATGCATTTCATTATATATCTGGGGTATCTTATATCTTCATTAAGCATCAGCTCCTGAGACATGAAAGCCCAAATCAAGCAAGGAATAGAAAGAAAAGAGAAGAATAACTATGACAACAAAAAGACAAAGACTTCAGTAGGCATTCAGATTATTTCACGGGACCTGCCATTTTTATTGAATCTTAGCAAATATAAATTATCTTTCTCTGATAGCTCATATTTCAGTTGGATAAGATGGTACTTCTGCCTCTATTGCCTTATGTTATTTTCTCAGTTGCTTCTGGGTTGCTTTGTGTGAGGAAAATATAGAAAATGTAACAAGCAGTGCGGTGTTAAACACTGGGTGCCATTTGGAGGGTGCAGTATTTCATTCCTGATATTAAAACAAGTCAAAAAGCCAGAATAAAACAGAATATTTCAGTTTTCTGATCAAAATAGTTTCTATTTTTAGGGAAGCAAATACCTCCTCAGTTTTCATTTTTACCCATTCTATCCAATGTCATTCTCTCAATGTATTTCAGTTTTCTTTTTTTAGAAAGGCTGTTGTGATTACTTTTCATATTATATATATTCATGTTGAAAATAATTTGTGTTTTCTCATCGTAAGTTTACACCAAGCTAAATTAAATAGGAATATATACACAAGAGAAAAGAAAACCAAGTTTTTATCAGTGCACAAAATGATTTCTAGAAGTTTGGCAGACTATATTTATGGGGTTCTGAAACCAGAAAGTAGAACATATTCAGAAGATTTTAACTGGAAAAGTTTTGTTTATGTCTCTTGTTGCCCTGTGGAATTTATTTTTCCTAGAGAGTTTTCTTCTTGCCATCATTTCAAATTAAGACACATCTAACATATGTGCATTGATGTAAAAGGGAGATGGCTATTCCTTGGTTCTTCTGAGGTGGCTGGGGATCCCTTCTAGCTGCTTAATGCTAGGGACATGTCATTTTCTGTTGTCCTTAGTACCACTTTGCTCAAAATACATCTGTCTTGTAAATTGGCTTGGAGTAAAATCTTCATCCTGCTGAAGGCAATGGAAGTTTTAATATTGGCCGCGATTGCACCCTGAGATCTCAGAAGGACACAGCAGATCACATGCTGCAAGTTTCTTCTTCATTATCATGAAAGAAATTATGCTGCAGCACATATGAAGGCTCTCAGTACTTTCTTGGACCACCTGCCACCTTCCTGTGCCGTTTGTATCCTTCTGACTTACTCTTTCCTCCTACAGCCTGCTCCTTTTCAGGGACGTTTTGAAGGGTGCTGTCAGCATACTACCGCATTTGTGACGGCAACTGCACATCAATGATTTTTAGGACAGATTTCATTCTAACTCAGTATAAAAATAACATATGACTAAACAGAGCGAGCATGTGAAATGTATCTGTGCTTCACAGCATGGCTGCTTCAGCATCTACTTGGAGCTATGCTTCCTCTAACCTGCAAACACACGTCATCTTGTACATTGTAGCGTCAGGAAGAAGGCAAGAAATACAATCCTGTTTTTTTTGTGGGCTACAAAGTTCACAACAGTAATGAATAACATGAGAGTTTTATCTACATTCCCTGTGCACTGTGCTCTTAGTCATATACATTATATATCACCCCCAGGTGAGATGTGTTCCAGAAGAGGGTACATGGATGAGGCATTTGTCATGCCTCTGCACTTCTTGATGAAGTCATGGAGCTTTCCAAAACCAAAGTTTATTTTTCCATTGTTAGCAATGTTCGTGTGTGTATGCATGTGTATTTCCCTCATATCCCTTATCTTCAAACATGACTGGGGCAAAGCATCACCATGCCCCATTCCCTGTTTTTGTCCCACTGAAGAAAGAATGCCCCCATGCTGTGAGCAATGAGGCATGGCTCTTTATTGCCACTGTACACCAAGCTCGGAGGTCTAAGTTGCACATTTTCTCCTAAAGATGGAAAGGAGATCAATGCATTGTATCTGTCCAAGGAGCTTCCACTTTTGTGTGCTTACAGTTGGAAAGTTTAGCTGGAGTCCCTAAGGACAACTGACCCAGGCGTTTCCCAGACTGATTAGTAGACTATATCTACTCCTCTTTGGCCCATTAATGATGATCAAATGAAGGTAAGTCTGACTTTTGCAGTGGGGAGAAGCCAAACCATGTGATGAGAGCAATCACAGGAGGGTTGGAGTAAAGATAGGCTAGCCCAATTAGATCCAGGTTCCCTGATGGAGGATCTGGCAAGCATATGTGATCTCACAACTTGAGCTATGGCCTAGAATATGCACAAGCAGGTTAGGATGGACAGGTGAGGTCCTGGGACAGTATCTGTGCTTGCAGGAGGTATTCACCCCCTCAGATTCCACCAGGGTCTCTCCTGAATGATATTTTCATTCTGGTGCCAGGGGTTAGTCTTCCAGAGTGAAACCAGAACTGAGATTTTGTAGTCATTACTAATAACAAGAATGTTAACATTAGCTACCTAAACACATAATAACAGCAAGGGTGAATGTAATCTTCCTATATGCCTTCCCTTTTACATTTCAATAGGACATGGTATTCTGCCTTGTCACTAGGTGGACTGTAGTATTACGTGCTGACAGCATGCCATATTCCATCCAGGAAATGGCTGTATTTAGCTCTACTGAATGTGTAAAGATTTTTATCAGTTCCTTATGAATTTCATTAAGATGCTGAGACATCCTATTGCTTACTGTTTGTGAAAGGCTGTTGAGATCCTGTAGGGAAAGACAATACAGGTAAGTGTTAATTTACAGCATTTGAAAATATTTTGCTAAGCTTTGAGAAGAAAAGCTGCACCAGCCTTGCTTGTCAATTGCCTGTTTTCTTTATTATTTATTCTTTCTATATTTCAGAAGACTATTGTGATTGAATTTTACATATGAACTCACATTTTCTTTGGAAATGTCAGATTTTAAAAAAAACCCAAACCCAGGAGAAAGTATCCAGAATCTTTTTGGACTCAATTTTTTATTTTGTTTTCTAACAGCTCTTATAAGAAGAACTATATTGACAGATCGTTTGGCTAGACTGCTTGTGCTGACTATGTCACATCAGTTGTGCAGCTGTGACTGAAGTCTCTGACCGCTAACTTACACATACAGTTCCTCTAGTATTCTTTTTTCTTCTTGGTGTTCCTAGATCATTTTGTTCCCATGAAGCAAATTATTTAAATTATAAGCAGTGAGATTTCTGAAGCAACAAATGGCTTTGCATTTATTACTGGGACAAATTTCTAGGAGAAAGGAGGGACTTGGCTAAGAAAGGGTGGATTCATAGATTCCAGTGAAGACTATTCATTGTTTTCTCAGGCTGTTGGTGCCACCTTCTTCCTACCCCTTCCTTGCCCTCTGTAAAAACATTGTGGGTACAAGTGGCAAAAGCTGATGGAGAGCCTGGGGAGATGCTGAGGCAGTAGCCTTGTCTGAATGCCACGTCGCTGTGACTAGACTTCTCCCAGAGCCAGAGGTCATTCGGTGTGAAGTTGTCTCCAGCATCTGCAAGGTACCGCATGCACTGCATAGCCATGTCCTTCAGGATCAGCACTGGACTGGCACTGGAGCAGGGAGAAAAGTGGTCACACTGGAGAGAAGCTGTGGAGACAGAGAAGGGGCGTGGGGCAGTAGCTCTGAGGAGAAAGCAGAAATATTCAGCTGAAGTTTCTGCAAAAAGGAAAAACTGTCTGTGCTGCAGATTGTTACTGCAGCACAGATCGTTACATCTGAGAGAGACAGATGTGTCCGCTTTTCTTAACATTTCCTAGGAAATACCTGTCTCCACGGCACCGATCTGTGCTTCAAAGAGAAACCTGGCCTCTGAGCCACAAACAGCGTGAGCATTCAGCAAAGATGAAGAGGTGTTTCCACACTAGAGAAATAACTAAAAGGAGGAGGAGAAAATAAGGGATGTGAGCAACAGAGTCAAGATAGTGTCGCTGTTAAAATGTGAAGCATTGCTGTTTCTGACCTTCTCTTTTGTCTTGTGGAAACTGTTCCAGCTGTAGCAAGCAAGTTGGGGGAAAAAAGTGTGCACAGAGCTTACGTAGGCAAGGCTTAGATGCGCTCTGGGAAAAATGAATTCTGTGTGGTTTTTGTTTAAAAAAAATCAAAACTAGCAAATGACATACTTCTTAATAAGGAGTTTATAGACTTTAAATCTTCTTCCGTTTTTGTGGATATCCAAAAGAAGTGTGAACAGAGCATTTTACAATAGTTTTTTTTGTACTGTCATAACTCAGAATTGCAACACGTCACTCAGAGTCTTCATCAGCAGATTTCAGAGCATTTTACGGTTGAAACCAGTATAACTCCTTGGGTTAGAAATGGGGGACTTCCCAGGCTCCAACATATCAGTAGCAGAGCTGGGAAGATTATGGACATGTCCAGTACCCTGGTCCAGTGCTCTAGGCAGTGTTACAAGTCAGAAAGAATTTTGCTCT
Organism: Balaeniceps rex; assembly: GCA_013401315.1. Lineage (NCBI taxonomy): Eukaryota > Metazoa > Chordata > Aves > Pelecaniformes > Balaenicipitidae > Balaeniceps > Balaeniceps rex. Next base: position 25,582 of record VYZW01045621.1, read on the forward strand.
GACTTTGTCTCTGGGTACTGCTTCCTTGTATGATGGAAGGCTGAAATGGGAACTGCGTCTGTATGTTTGATCTATAGTGACAGCTATGGGTAGTCGCCTATGCCACAGTCATGGCCGGCATTCATGGCTCTGTCGTTCTTCAGTATATTTGTTCCTTGTATCTTCATTCTTCATTTTCTCTTCATTGCTTTCTAGTGGTTAGATTCAACTGAATGTATATTTCATGGATTGCACTAAGTGATCAGATTAAACTGAATATATATTTCATGGATTATAATATTTGTATTTTTGCCCATGTACATAACTGAAAAGTAAGATTTTGGAGATATTTGCTCATCCGTTAGCATACTGTGTGCAGCACAGACCTCTTTGCTACTCTTCCCTGACAATCAAGCCACCAATGCCAGTTCAGTAATGCTCCTACAGGCAACAAGGTATCGTTGTTCCTTTTCATCAAACAATCAGCAATATTGGTCTCCTTCCTAGAAGAGATCAGCCTACAGCTTTCTAAAACAAGGTCATTAAAACTGCCAGTTTAGTTTTGTTGTGGTCAGCTGGAGACACAGTTGGCCTCCATTTCCTCCACTTGCCTTTGTCTCCAGGATCTTGAATCACAATTTGCTTATCAAGATAAAGTCTTCAACTCTAGAAACGCTCTAGTGTGTCAAGAGTTATCAGTGGTCTGTCTTTCACAGCTCCTTTATATGATTTTTGTCTTGTTTGCTCTATTTGTTTCAAAGAGTTCAAGTATTCTTGAAAGACAAATAGGCATTTTGACCTAGTGGCATGCCATCCTGGACGTGAACTCATGAAAATCTGCATTATAAATGATTCATTCTGGCTCCTGCTATGAAAATGTCACATAACTGGCTTATTTAAGGGCATCAGATAAAACTTACCTTACACCTGTGCAACTGCCTTATTTCTGTGCTGCATGTAGGTACTGGTAAGGAAGTGGCAATGCTCTTAAGTGGAGCATTGACAGTTCAAGAGTATGCATCAAAGGCATTTGGTGGGAGATGGCTTTTGTAAAATCCGTGTGGTAATTTACAATAGCTTTTCCTTTCCTCAAATCATATCTTTGGACATACTAGTCAGACCTTGGGTGTACAACTTTTTTACAGATACCCCTTTGCTCTTTTGATGGGCTCTCTTGGCAGCGGTGATCTAGATGTATAAGCTGTTCCTTTATGTGAGAGCTGTCCCATCTCACTGGAGTCTCCTTTAGCTTCTGATTAAATAGTCTTGCCACCAGTTTGTTGCTGTTACTAGGGGTTGTGTTTATTTAAACTAGTTAGATGAGAGCACCTTCATCTAGGGGTTGCTTCAGTCATCACACACATCTAAGAGACTGTGGAGATAAGTTCTCAGATAATTTACAAATTATCTGAAATGTTTTTATTTACTCCAATTTACTCCAATGGTCCCTAACAGATTTAGTATCATTAGGTACAGAAAGCTGTTCTGCAGGTTTTAAATTTTGAGGGGCTGAAATGTAACCCATAAAAGTGAGCCAGAACAGCTTTGTTATACATTTGATCACAATTTTACCTCTCCTTTCTTCAGTTTTTGGTTAGTTCCCCAGGCTCTTCTGTGGGAGAAGTGGTACTATGATCATGACCTTCTGTAGCTTCTGCTCCTTTTTTTCCCATGTTTTTATACAAGAATGTGATAAATGATGATCCTGATCCCTGTGAGACCTATTAACATATCCTCCTGGCAACTCTGATAGTCTCCTGCTGGCAATTTGATCTCTGAACACCACTTTCAACCATCTGTATCTACTGAGCAGTGTCCAAATTTGATGATATAACTGTATTTTTCCTCCATTAACTCTTTTTGGTGAGAAGTCCTGACAATATTCTGGGTTGGGCCAAGTTGCATAATACTTCTTTGACTTTAGGAAGGAGCTCTTTTTAGGGCACAGAGTTGCTTGATCTTTGCAAAAGTGAAACTGCCTGACTCCTCAATATCTAATATGCTGTTAACATGGGTCGTAGCACTTCAGGAAAGATTTCTAATTATTCCATTGGCTTTATTACTCCCATTACTTACTTCTTTGCATGTAATTGTTATTTTCAGCAGCAGCTGTTTCACCCTCTGAATCATTTTATCCCAGCTGAAACGATTTGGAAACTGTCTTTATGCAAAAACATCCTGATAATCTTTTAGCAGCTCTTGCAAAGATATGACAGTGCATTGTCTGCTGTGGGCACGTGTTTTGGTTTCCCTTGTGCATCCGTTCTATGACTCATTTGTGCCAGTTTTAGTGCCACCAGGTTAAAAAATTCACTTATTTCAGCTGTCATCACTAACTTCCGTGTTGTAAGCACTGAGTGACATCTCAGCCTCTTTTCCAGGTAGTCTGCTTACAATTTAAAGTGCTGTAGGAATACTGGGAACATGCAGTCTCATCATTTTAGCTTGGTTTTACTTGGATACATTTAATTTTCTTCTTTTGCATTGTGCTGGGGAAGTTTGTAGCTTCTTGTGAGTACACTTGGGCTTTCAGTGTCATGCTTGTTTGCATGCTGCTTCGTTGTTTCATCTGGTGTGCGTCCCCCATGCACCGTCAGAATTGCCTGAAGGAACAAACACCTTTGCCACCTCTGCCATTTTCAACTATTTTTGGACAATTCCTTCTCAGTTTTTCTCTCTAAGCATTGTTCAGCTATGCGTTTTGGTGGAGGGGTGTGGGGTGGGAAAGTCCTTCTGCCTTTTTTCTAATGTGGTGCAAGTGCTTTACAGTTAAGGCCAGCTGCAGAAACCATCTATTTTTAATGTTTAACACATCCAAGAGTCCATTCTCTCAGTTACTTGCTATCTTAGCATGGTTTGGCAAGCACTTAAAGTTTGGAAAATAGTATTGGTATATTTTACAATATTAACTATGATGTGTTGTTTGCTAATAGCAAAAGTAATAAATCGTATTTGTTTACAAAAGCTTGGTGCCTTTCCAGATCTTATGAACTGTGGGGCCCTGTGATTTGCTTCAATTTTTACAGTAGTTGTTTAGATTTGGCTTTCAATTCCTTTACAATGAATACCTTCATGTAAGCAGAGGAATAGAGAGCTTTCTTCTCAGCATGTGGTGGGAGGAAAATTTGACAGAAGCCAGTCTGCCTTACTTAGGCATCGGGGCATCGAGAAAACTATTCTGGGTGCAAGCTCCTATTTGCTGGGTTGCACTGCTCATAACCTTCCAGCCTGTTGTGTTCAAACCCACTTACCTTCAGAAGTGAGTTTGCATTTTCTGTTTCCATGCAATATAGGAATGAAGAGGGATTTTCTGATGTGTACTATCCTGAGCCTGCTGAGGTGAATTAATCATTAAAATCGTCAGTAGTTCTGGATTTCAGTTAAATGAAAGTCGAGATAGCATGAAAAGTTTTCAAAGCACTTCAAGTTTTCAGGTACGTGTAAGTCCTAGGGCTGAAGGAACTGCTTCATGGGTATGATCCACAGTCAAGGCATTGTAAACAGTTTGCAAATTCGAAGACAGATTTTCTAAGTGGGTTCAATACTTAGAAAACATTAGTAATCAGTTTGTCGCTGATTTTAAAAAGGAACCATTTCAGGCTCTTATTTATGAATATATAATGTAGTAAGGAGAAAATGTTATGTCAGCTCACCTGCAATATTAGACATAACTAGATTTGGAGGTTTGCAGGTATGAGGTTTTCACATTGCTTCAGTGCCTTCTCTTAGTTCTCTGATCCTGGATCCAAGCAGCAAAAGTTAATCAATCTGCAGTTGGCCTGTAGGGAAATGCAGTTCCACCTCCATTCTTTCAGAATTACTACAGAAGAGGAATTAAAGAGCTGCTCAGATGCCCAGTGCTGTCAGTGGAAAAACACCCCTTGACAAGACTTGGAATTCCTTTCTTTTCTGAGCAGGGAGTTTTCTTCTTAGATTAAAAATATATTCCTTCTTTACAACATGCAGTCCTGCATAAAGCAAGCAGTACAAGAAAATATTATCCTAGTCAGACTCAGCAAAAGAGAGATTTTGTAGCCCTCAGGAGGCTGAGGACTATAATCAACATTTTCAGGATGGCTTTTTTGTTTCTCCTAATTTGATTAATGGAGGTTTTGGCTGCAAGTACTTGAAATGTGGAAACCAGTATGTAATGAGATACATCTGTCTGGCTTGAGAAAACATAACTTCCCAAAGAACAATCAGGGGTTTTTGTGAGATTTTACTTTACTTTTGGGGAGGGGGTTCCTGATGCATCTAGTGGGGGAGGGGTAGGAATAGGGATGGAAGGACAGACGTGGTGTCCATCTAACGATGGAGCAATCAGCCTTCTTCATCCTATAAGCCACATGCTAAAACTCTCCATATGGCTAACATCCCCAAGCCCTGTACCATGGACCTTAAAAATGTGCAAAAGAATGTCTAGGAGTAACGCATAGGCAGGCGATAGAGACGGCTCACAGCATCCTCTGTGGAATGGGGACAGATGCGCTGCCCAAATCTTTTTTCAATTTTTTTCTTTTTAATTCTTCTTTTTGGTTTGTTTTACTATTTGTATTGTTTTCATCTAAATGCTGATAACTAGTTTCCATCTCAGAACAGATTTTTTTCCCCTGTGCAGGCTTTTTCCAGCCATCCTGACTACTCCAGAAAACTGTTGTGAAAGATTTTATTCCAGCAGTACTAATCTGTCCCCCGTTTTTCCATCTGATCCCTATCTCCTCAACATGTAGCATGCAACATTTTTCTGTACGCAACAATGGCCATTTCAGCTGGCCTGAGATGGGAGCAATAAATTGAAGCATCAAAGTCTGCTTGGCTTAGCAGCAACATTTTTTGAAAACCTGGACATGTCAGAATTTGAAATTTGAAGGCCAAAATAAAAATTTGTTGTGATTCAATGTACAAACCTAAGTAAGTGCTTGCTTTTCAGTGTGCTGAGTACTATGTACACCAACTGAAATAATCTATGAAAATTATACCATTTCTTTTGGAGCCTGTATATAAGCTTAGGAGCAAATCCTAGAAACTTTTTTCTTTTATGTTTGTCAAACAAGTTTTGAAATATAAAGGAATAATTCAACCTCCTAAGCTGGTCTGTTGCTATGGAAAGACTGACCAAGACAGTATGTTTTCCAGGGCTTAGTCCAGTCCATTTTAAGATTTGAGAATTTCCTTTGGCAGAGCATAATACTGTCTCATATGTCGCTAGCAGGAAATTTTGCCTGATACAATCTCATCATTTTTAAGCGAATTCTCTTTTTCCTTACCTTGTTAGTCCTTTTTGCCTAATGGGAAATTAATCTTCGTGTTCAGGATTAAATTGTGGCTTCGCTTTCATTAGTAGGAATGTTTGTGTTGACTTCAGGGAGCTGGCATTTTACTCTTGATGTTTATATGCTTCAAATGCTTGTAGGTAATGATCGTATCTATTGGCAAGTCCATCTTGTCCCTTACAAGACCCTAGGATTCCTTGCCTGTTATTTCCTTAACTTTGGTGTTCTTCCAGTTCTTCCCAATCTAGCATAATTTGCAAATTTTATTTATGTGCTACTCTGCCATTTTTCTGAATTGTAACTTGTGTGCCTGGATAGGGCCGAACCGAACCTTTTCTTACTCCTTGTTTGTTCCAGCTGCTATGCATGAACAGAAGTTATGAACCATTTACTTTGATACTCACAGTGTTCACATCATTTCGAATAACTCTGTTTTTCATAAATTTCGAACTGTGCAAATGTCCAAGATAATTTCTGCTTCATGTGGGAGAGTGACATCGTCTGCGTTTCCAACAGGAACATCCTCAGGGACACCATGCCTTGTACAGAAACCAGCACTGAGACCTTTCTGGTTCAGTTGGTGGGACCCATTGCAATGGGAACCATTAAGCCAAGGAGTCGCAGGCCTGCTAATACACACCTTGCTGGATGCTTTGGACTGGCACTGCTTTTAAATAACAGCAAAGAAAAATGTGTCCCATGTAAGTTAGCACCTGTACTTAGCCAGTGTTATATGATCTGCGAGTCAAGGAAATTCTGGCTGCTTCTGGGTTTCAAGCAAACATTGTCAAAAATTTAAGCCACAAAAAAATTTTTTTTTGTTATGTGGGTCTTATTTTAACATATATTTACAGCAAAGTAGTTTGTTTGGTTTTTCCTTCTCCTCCTCCCCAGTTCATATTGAATTGCTTAAAGGCTACAAAGCAGCAGGCAATAATGGTTTTATTACTTTTTTGCATCCTCTGCAAGGTTAGCTTTATGATGGTACTTTTGATGCTAACAGCAGTACAAAAAGTGTGATGAATATCATCACACTTTATTGGCTAGAAGAAATCGTGGATCAGTGGTACACCAGGCTCCCCAATTACATTTTTAGATTAATAATTATTAAAGTAGAGGCAAAGGAAGGTCTCAGACCAGTTTACAGCCCTGTACGTGAAAGGGTATTGCAGAGGAGTAACATGAGTTGGCATTTGGAAACCCTCAGTCCAATAGTCCAAGCTCACCACAAATAACTCATTTGGGAGTATTAAATATTGAGCAGGGCAAATATGAAGTTTTAGTGGTAATGAACTGTAAATGGAAGGAAACACCCAAATAGCTGCATCAAGGCCAAAGGTGTTCAGTAGTTTTGACCAAGTGTGATCCAAAGCTCTACTGAGTTGTGGTCATAGTCCTGAAACAAGACCATGGGACTTTTTGTTGGAGACATTACGTCTTTTTCTGTCTCCACTCTTGAGAGACCCCATGTCTAATGTTGAGTGAAGCTGTTTGCCACCATGCAACTCATTCCCCTCTCCTAAACAATCTGGCATCTTTATTATTAGTTCTTTCAAAGCACAGACTTTTTTATTGTGTATTTCCTTTCTCCCATCACTGGTGGGACTTCTGAGCACCAATGCAATGGTAAAGAGAATGAAATGGAAGATATCTGCTCGTGTCAGTATATCAGCCTCTTGAGGCAGAAAAATCTACTTTTTGGTGTGTTTATGGAAACTCATTTCTGAAATAACACCAGCTAATGATTTTACTTGGAAAATGTGTGTGCTCTTCTGAGTTGCTGAATTGTGTCCTTCCTTCATTCACTTCCTGGTAGAGTCAACAACCATTTCTTCAGGACTGTGTTTGATGGCTGTCTACTGAGCCCAAAACAACTGTGGTTTTCTCACTTGGTTTTTGACTAGTAAATGGGAGGTATCTTGAAACTATCTCAGTTTTCTGATTTCAGCAGTCCTGTTTTTAGATGCTCTGATTTAACTAGCTCTGCTATGCTGTAATTATCCAACTGCATTGTTGATTTAGTTAAAAGAGCTATGATTAGGTAAATTCCTCTGAAAAGATGCTGTCATCAATTGAAGTAGGAGTAGTGAAGCCAATATTTAATATGAAATAAATGTCACTTTTACTGGCCGGAAAAATCTTTTAAATTAAGCAGAAGCAAATACTAAAAGAGTCTGGTTTCTTCAGGTGTCTGATTTATACTAAGAAAACAACACTGATTTTGGATTTTGGGCTTTCCAAAAGCACACTGGGGGGTGAGGACACGGCATGACCTACACTGGGCTCAGCCCCCCATACCAGGCTGCTCCCTGACCCCTCAGGGTCAGTCCTAGGGCCCGTACCCATTAATGTCTTTGGTCATGACCTTCAAGATAGTAGAGGATGCATCCTGAGCAAGAGCCCATGACCCTCACAGGGAGGCCGAGAGCACTTTTCTGGTGCAGGAGCAGCCTTTCTGGGAAGTGACATGGCCCTGGAGAAGGGTTCCCAGGAGGGCAGCCCTCAGCCCCCACTCACAGTGAAGGATACCCATAGGCCCTGAGGATACTCCCATGGGCCAGAGTTCAGGAGGATGCCCCTGGTGTTGGGGGACCAAGCCAGGTATGACATCCCCATGGCCTCCATGTGCCACCAGTGACCTCACTGCCTGCTGTTCCAGAGCTGTTACCAGGGCCTGTGGTGAGAGAAGGCTCACATCGTGACCCGGGCAGAACAGCTTTGACAAAGGAGGAGGAAGAGTGAAGATGGGAAAACTGTCTGGGACAGACGTGCCACTCTCCTTGTGGCCACTGCTGCCACCACACAACCCGTGGTCATGGACGCCCCTGAGGATGAGGCCAAAGGCACAAGGGCAACCGTGTATTGCCCCCTGGCCCATTCCTTGCAGCTAGGCTGCAACATCCACCCATGGGAGACAAAGATGGTGGAGGCATGTCCCTGCCACGGCTCTCCTCCACCTCCAGATGGGGACAGAGATATCACCCAGGAATGGCTCTCAGTACCCACTGCTGCCTCAAGGCCATTTTAACAACTTACTGTATATATTATTATGGAGTAGTTACAGGATAGGCAGTTTATGACTGGTCATATTTTTCCATGCATCTTACATGCATAGTAAGTTGTATTATTCTTAGCTTATAGTTAGTTATTGTATTTCAAGAGCATGCTTATTCAAGTACCTTCAAGCTAGACATTGTGTCCTGGAATTTGTTATGCACAACATGCATCTGACTTCAATGCTATGCAAGCACAGATCTTCCCCTGAGGAAGAGTTAACACCATTAGAATTAAAGGAAAAGGGACTTAAATTTATGGAGAAAATAAGTCTGCAAATACTGTTTGATTCTTTTTGAAATCAGAATGACTGAACAGTGGTGTAAAATTGTTTGTCCAGATCACAAGGCACGTGTAGGAGTGCGTAGAAAAGAGTGGGACTGCAGGCACTGTAAGCACTTTTTGCATTTTAAGAAGAGTTGTTCAGATGTTTGCAAACACAAGAATAGGTTTTATTGAGGATTGCTCTGTTACTAAAAGTGAATGTTCTTTACCATCAAAAAGAATGTTTTGTCTTTGTGTATTATTAGTGATGGAGGCTCAAACTTTTCCCATCAGAGCTCTGATCATTTTTTTTCATCTCTTTAGTATGTGTTTCCAGCCTGAATAGCACAGATATACATCTACTTCCAATGTTCAGTAACGAACATTGAAACGAATGACACTGGGACAATTTGTACTGAGGTTGAGTCTCTTCATAATGTGTCACCTGGTCTGAACTAACACCATGTAAAAACTAGGCTTCAGGAATGAGAAGGCTTCCTCAGCCACAGTCAGTCATGCCAGGCCACTTCTTTGCATCACTTCAGAATGAGGGAAATTTGGAAAAGGACTTGAGCAATGAGTTGTTTTTTACCTTTACTGGAAAAAGATAGCCACACCTTGGTGAGAATGGCCCTTGCATGGTGACCCAGAGTGGCAGCCATCCAACACCAAGCTGTTCCAGTGCCTGGCTCTCACTGCAGCAGTTGATGGGCTTGGAAAGCAAGGGGTCCTGCTAGCCTGCTTCTCCTTTGGGCACAGCTCCTCGTGCACTTGCCTCCTGACCATTAGGAAAACAGCTGTATATTTGTGCCACTGCCAAAGGCAGCCCAAATGCAAAAGACAGGCTGTCTTCAGCTCTGTGCACCTTGAAAAATAAACCTGGGACAGTAGGCAGGAGAAGGAGGAAGATGGAAGATTCAAAAGCACAGGCATAAATGACAAAATGAAACGGCCTGAAGTAATACGGTGCTTGACACTGGAACTGGGCATCAGGGGAGGGAAGAAACATCCCCCCTCAGCATTAGGTGCCTTGGTGTCCATGAGCTAGGACACACAACCGTTCTCGACCAAGCCACATGGCCCAAGGCCTCATCTGAAAGGAGACCTTCTCGTACTGCCTCAGTGGGACTGAGAAAGAGGGACTGGAGCTCCCAGGTCTTTGTGCAGGCTGGTCTATGTAAAGCAGAGGGCTGTGTTATATTAAAGGAAGCCATCAACACCTGCATCGGGCTAAGTGTTCGATGCGTACCACTTTGTCTACCCTAACCTTGAGATAAGTAATCATCTGTTTGGTTATGCTGGGTGAGGCATTCAGAGCATTTCCTTTCCTGGTTTTCATATCATGCTGTCACGCTCTCTTCTTTACCTCCAAATGTTTGCACTGGTTCTGCATGCAGCTGCAGCAAGCCAGGCAGCTCTGCTGAGGTTTGTACCCTGCCAGATTCACAGTGCTTTTGCCCTGACTCTGCTGTAGGGCAAAGTCACCTGTTCTTTGTTGGAGTTGTGGACATGGCCCAGGAGGGACCTGAAAGTAACGCAGCTGGTGTGTTGGGCTCTTGTTGTGTGCTAAGGAGATGCATTCACCTCCCTGTGTAATCATCAGGACTCAAACCTGAGGTCTCGGGTTTGGTACGGCCATGAGGCCAGGTGGCTGGCTACATGAGGATAGACGGGCTTGTTGGGGCCATGGCTGGGAAGTATTTCAAACACCAGAGCTTGGCAGTGCCGGAGGTCCCACGGGCAGTGTCAGGAGTGCATGCTGGGCCAAAGGAAGGCGATCCCCAGCCAAGGGCAAGGGCTGACATGGGCAGGGCACTAATAACTAAGACTGGATCTTAGGAGAGCCTGGAGAACCACCATCACAAGTGTCCATGATGGCATTCACCTTGGGGTAGCAACTGATGTGAGATGCTGCCTTGGTTTCCTCCATAGCATGGCAATTGCCTCACAGCATGGCACTTTGTGCCCTGTATTCCCTTAGAGGTGAAAAATCAAAGCTGGATAGGATGCTGGCATACTTTAGAGATAACAAAAGAGCCTGTTTATGGGCTTAAGAAAATAACATAAGCACTTGGCACAGATGAAGAAACTCATCTCAGTGACACCAGATTTTTGCAGAAAATTGATCAATTTAAGTTAATTGTGGTTTAAAGTCTGGTGGTGGTGCATAGAATGGGACAGATTACACCTCCATCCCTGGAGAAAATGTTACGGGATTATTTTATTTTTGCTCTCTTTGTCTGATACCAAACAGTTCCTTTTGGTTGCTCTCAGATAGGCTTTCATTTGCTCAACTATGGCAGCCTGTGACTGTCATGCCTATTTCTTTCCCTCTGCAGCAAGCAGTGTGTCTTGTAGCTCTCTGGTACTACTCTGCAGTCCCTTATTTTTTGTTCAGCAGCATTAGTTATCACACCTAGCAGCTGCGGGTTTATTTCTGACACTGGAAGGGATTTCAAAATGTCCAAGACCTCATGCCAGAAAGCTGTAAGGCTTTTCCCTACTGGCTGTATTGTTTCAGTGTTACATCCTAGAGACAGCTATGATACCCCTGTTGACAGAGGCAGGGTTTTCACAACTGGATAGGCTGGCACAAGCTTGAACCTTGCACATTATGAGATCAAAGATGGGTTTAGGCTATTGCAGAAGGTACCTCTGTAAAATTGTAATGACAATAGCTTGTATTTTTGTCTTCAGCACTAACACTTGCTTTTCTTATGTTTATGTTGTCATAGCTTGTGCAGGTGAGTTATCCCAAGGCAAATAAAGCTAAGACAATCCTGGTTTTATTCAATACTGCTTCTAGGAAAGGAGAATCCAGGCAGAGTCACAGACTGATGTCAAAGCCTTGTCCTATGTCAGAGTGAGCCGATGGTCTTCCCAGACCTGGAAGGAGAACCCCACCTGATGATTATTTAGGATCTCAATTACTCCTGAACCCTCTAACCCATCATATAAAGTGACAAAAGAAGCCATGGCAAGAGCCAAACTGTTCCACACATTTATACTCAACTTTCTGTTCCTTTCAGTTTGTTATTGAGTGAGAACAGGATTAATAAGATTGACCACATTTAAAAGCATACACATGATCCAGACCCTAGTTTGGGACTTAAGGAAAACCCAGAAAGAATTTAACATTCCTGTGGGTCTTTTATAGTCTATAATGACTCTCACTTCCTAAGTCTTTGTTTTAATATGTCCACTTCTGGACAGAAAGCATTTCTGAACCCATGAATAAATTATCCATCTTTGCCTGAAAATCATCTTTATTGCCATTACAACCCTACTAGGTGTTTCAGTGGAGTGGTACCTTCAGCAATGTGTTTGCTGAGTTTGTTTAGTAAGTGGTTTGAGCTTTGTGACCTGATCTTTCCGACATCCTTTTTCAAGTATGTTTCATGTTCCTAGGAGTAAAACCATACCTCCTCTTCACTGGCTTTCACATTCATTTGCTTTTTCCCAGTTTGCTGAAACACTTCAGTCTGGACAGAAGACTGACTTTCTTACTTCAGTGCCCTATTTTTACATTTAAGGGTGGCTGTGCCTGTTTTGATCAAATATAGACAGTACAAAATCTGGGAAAAAAATCAGCATACCTCACTGTTGAACCATGATGTCTTTTTCAGGTATATACCCTCCTTCCCTTTCCTCATTTTCAGTAATACTTTCACTTTTCCTGAAAGGACAGATTTGCGCATCCACTGTTTCACTAACTGTCCCCAGAAGGAGAACCAGCTGAGAAGCCTAGATCTCAGCAACTAAGGTAAGGGAGATCATAGCTCCTTAAGGTACTAGATAGGAAAAATATGTTGATTAGGACAGAACCACAAAGTCAAGACCACGGAACAAAATTAGGGATGTCAGACTTGAGTGTACTGATTGAATGCACCAGAATCACAGCTGATGGCTGAAGGTGAGCAGACCTAGATCTTGAATGAGAGACCTTCCCTCAAAATCTTTGGGACCCAGGGCAGTAGCTAAGAAGCTGCAGCCAAACTTGGCAAATGCCATACCACACAAATCAAATCTGTTGAATCAGTACTGAGCTGCTGTGGGAAAAAGGAGAGGGGAGTCCTTGACTGCATACTTTCAGCTGGGAAAAACAGATCTAATCCAGAGTTGTCTAATGATATGCATCCATTTTTGTCACAGCCAAGTATCTTTGGCTGCTTTGCATTTCAGTTGCTTTCATCACCAGTAGGAATTCACTTGGTACTTCTCATGGCTTTTGCCTACACAAACAATACACTCAACATTTCAATGACTGTTAAATGTCTGAAATTTGTTTTAAAAACAGCAATTGGCATTAAACAAAATTTTGAATTAGAACTCCAATGAGACAAAAAAATGGGCAATCCTTTTGGTAAGAAGTTGAATACTTTTGTTTACTAGCTCTGCTGCTCCCTTTAGCTTCAATTAGCTTTCACAGAATCACAGAATCACAGAATCACAGAATGGTTGGGGTTCGAAGGAATCTCTGGAGATGACCTAGTCCAACCACCCTGCTGTAGCAGGTTCACCTAAAGCAGGTTGCACAGAATCACGTCCAGGTGGGTTTTGAATATCTCCAGAGAAGAAGACTCTACAGCCTCTCTGGGCAGCCTGTTCCAGTGCTCTGTCACCCTCAAAGTAAAGAAGTTATTCCTCATATTCAGACGGAACTTCCTGTGTTTCAGTTTGTGCCCATTGCCCCTTATCCTGTCTCTGGGCACCACTGAAAAGAGTCTGGCTCCATCCTCCTGACACCTGCCCTTAGGATATTTGTAAACGTTGCTAAGATCGCCTCTCAGTCTCCTCTTCTCCAGGCTGAACGGACCCATCTCTCTCAGCCTTTCCTCATCAGAGGGATGCTCCACTCCCCTAATCGTCTTCATAGCCCTCCACTGGACTCTCTCCAGTAGTTCCTTGTCTTTCTTGAACTGGGGAGCCCAGAACTGGACACAGTACTCCAGATGTGGCCTCACCAGGGCAGAGTAGAGGGGGAGGATAACCTCCCTCAACCTGCTGGCCACACTCTTCCTAATGCACTCCAGGATACCATCGGCCTTCTTGGCTGCAAGGGCACATTGCTGGCTCATGGTTAACTTGCTGTCCACCAGGACTCCCACGTCCTTCTCTGCAGAGCTTCTTTCCATCAGGTCAACCCCTAACCTGTACTGGTGCATGGGGTTATTCCTCCCTAGGTGCAGGATCCTACACTTGCCTTTGTTTAACTTCATTAGGTTCCTCTCCACCCAACTCTCTAGCCTGTCCAGGTCTTGCTGAATGGCAGCACAGCCTTCTGGTGTATCAGCCACTCCTCCCAGATTTGTATCATCAGCAAACTTGCTGAGGGTACACTCTGTCCCTTCATCCAGGTCATTGATAAATAAGTTGAACAAGACTGGACCCAGTACTGACACCTGGGGAACACCGCTTTAATTCCAAGTATTTTATGCAATTCCGTATGAATGGCAATAATCCATATTAAAAGGTCTCAGGCTTCTCCTTCCACTCACATAAAATTTCAGATGTTCAAACAGTTGCCCTTCCAATAGTGATGCCAGTGTCAGGCAAGCTTACTCAGCAGTTCCTCAGCAGATTAGCTTGGACTTGCCTACTCTTTAGATGGCTTCTTGTTCATTTGCAAAGCTCAGCAGAGTCCAGTTTTCATTCCTTTTTTCCTGGAAGACTCCCTGCTCAGGAACCCATAATAATTTAGGGACAAATTTATGCTACATCTTAGACCATTTAACATCTTTCATTTTGAAAGATCCTGAACCATGTAGAAGGCAGGATTGTCACAACTGACCATAGTGCTCAGACAGGCGGGTAGTCCTATGTCAACTGGGATAAGTCAGCTGGGCTACAAATAGAGGCAAAAGTGTGTCTGTGCAGAGAGTGTGTACAATCCCTCACCCTCTACTGAAAAGCAGCAGGACTATGACATATATTTAGCAGTAATGTGACTTTAATTAATGTCATCAGATACATCTTTAACAATAAACTTTAGGTACAGGAGAAGATTCAATGCAAACTGATAGTGGCCGCAATGGTTGGGTTCACATCTGCCTACTTAATAAATGTGCTGAGGAACCTTTAGGGAGCACAAACCACAGGAACTTTATTTCACGTCTCTTCAGAAGGCTTGGATCTCCTGAACCACAATGTAGCTCTTAATCAGGCAGGAATATGATAGCATGATACTGCTGCAGACAGAAAATTTCAGCTTATTCAGTCATGAGGGCCTCTGCCTGCTGCTGTTGCAAATGCATATGCATCAAAGTTTAACAGCACAGCAAAAAAAACCATTTCACCTACTCTGCTGTAGGGCCTCCTCAACAGCTATTCAGTTTTCTTCCACTTCTATACAGCCTTTTCTGATTATTTTTGCATCGGGCACGTGGGTACTTGATTTACTTTCTTGACAACTGTGGCAATATTTTTGGAGTCTATAACACAAGTTTTCAGGGCACCAGAGGAAACTCGCATGCGGTACAGGCTCTCTGCTATCCAGGCAGGGAGGAGGAAAGACACCGGATT
>VYZW01045621.1:58057-79173 GCA_013401315.1 Balaeniceps rex
AATCATCTGAAGTGCAGACACTGCAGTAAAATTGAATTACTCATGAATGCTTGCCACCAGACTTGCTTCTTGCTCGCATTTTTTAGGAAGAAAAGTGCATAAAGTCTCTTCGCCTTCCTCAGCGCTCTAACTTTGGGCAGCTGGAAATCTTCCAGAGCAAATCAATAATGATCAATGCAAAGTGAACTAATGCAAGTTACAGACTAGATAATCATGTGGAATTTATCAGGTACCTATGGGTGTCTATTGTTAGGTGCCTCTGTGCTTGTATAGGAATGAAAAGAAAAAGGTGTTTCTAGAAAGTTTTTTAAATAAAAGAAAAATATTTAACTGCATATATTGCATGCAAGTCACTCAAAACAGACGTAGCAACTCACTTTTAATGCATCTCTTCTGGAATGCACTGGACACATAATTCTATATTTCAATGTATAGATGAATGATAAAGGAATTTGCTGTCAATAATATGGATTTGTTACAACCATTATTTATGTGACCCAAAACAGGGTATTTAATATTTTTTCATTATAAGTCATGGTCTTTATTAGCGTATTTGCTAGGTGTGCTGTAGCTCAGAGTGGTGGCCTGCTGAATACAGGTTTTGATCACAGACTGCAGTTTAACAAAAAACCCCCTTCAGAATATGTGTATCAGTAAGCATATGCATAAAGGTGTCCCTATTCACCATGGCCCCTGCTGAATCAAGGTCTCCAGGTCCTACAACTTCAGTGTCTTTGGCATACTGCATGATTGTTGCTATTCCTCAGCAGTTAAATATTACTGTGCAATAAAATAAGGAATTTATTTCATCTTTTTCATTGTTTCAACTTCACAGAGTGTGTTATGGCTCCTCCCTTTTAAAACATGTTGGCACTTTACATGGCAGATCCGTGGCTGTCTCCGAGTTATGCCCTGACAATTTACCTGCAATTATTTATTTTTTTATTTCTTTGCAATTACAATTGTTATTCCAGTCTAGTTTACTCATTGCTTTAATTTCATGCTCATCATTTAGGTATTGTTGAAAGCTAATAGCATGAGCACTGCTCTGTTGTAAATAGGACAAGACATATTGGATGTCTTAAGGAGTTTATAATTGAAAACAGATTGACGACCATAGTTAATGCATCGCATTCCAAAGTAATCCTTCCTGGGTTTGTTTTTCCTGCTGGCTTCCAAATGTTTCACAAACTGATTTCAATTTAGAGCACTGGCTCTGTGGTTCCTAACTACTCACCAAATAACTTCTGCAGCTTACATTGCCAGCCTTCTGTTTATTGGTTGTTGATGTTAATATTTGTATCTGGGATTTAGGTTGCTACTTTCACGGGGATGAAAGAGATGTGGTACCTGGGCCACATAAATTCCATTCCTTCCTTGGATATCCAAGGGTGTGACTTCACACCATACCCCCTCTGATTTCTGATGTGCTGATGAGAAGGGCAGCCTTGTCCTCATCAGCCTCTCTGCATTGAATATGGTGGTCTGCAGTCTCCCTGGCAGGAGATCATCTCGCTCATCTCAAAGACAAGAAGTTTCTTTTCTTGTTTCTGCAAACTGATCTGATTCAACCCATGGCTGCAAAATCTGTATTTGATGCAATGAAAATAGTGGGAGGGTACAGCCGAGAGAGGAGAGACCAGCACCTGCTGTCTCCTCCTAACCTAGACAAGGTTAGGAATAATATTAAACTATACCACTAAATCCCACTAATGTTATATATATAAAATATATATATAATATAATATATAAATAACATTATTTGTAGGTTTAAAGGCAATTGCTCTGAGTTGCTTTGAACTCCTTGAATAGGAGACTAAGAAATGGAAAAAGAGTTAATAACAAGTGGCTAATGTAATTAATTATTTACTTACTTGTAATGGTCGTTTCCAGAATGCAATCTAAAGTCCAAGCTACAAGTAGACAAAAAAGGAAAGGCTGTGTAAAGTGAATGTCCTTTCTTTTTGGAGAGCTCATTGTATGAAATATATATTTTATATGGAATTTCATCCCAAACAGGGAACAGAAGACTTTCTTAATTTTGTAGAAAGCAATCCTTTCTTTTGCAATTCTTGAAAGTTTTGTATCAGCAAGTGTTTTTGTTGCTGTTATAATCTAGACTCGTATACAGATTTCATTCATCTCATAAACTTGCCTCTCTTCAGATAGGTAGGTATACCCTCAGGTCATCTAAGTATTCCTGAGGGATGAATAGTGCAACCTTGCAAGCAGATCAAAGTCAGCATTCCCATTCATGAGCATATTTCTTCTTTGCTTTTCTCGGTTTGTTTTTTGCCTAATCTAATGACAAACAGCTCAGATGAAGAATGCATTGATTTAGGAGAGTTTGGAGGAGCCCTGCATGAAGTGATGTAGGTCTCCTAAAAATATATCATGTTCCTTTCATCTGCAAATCTTTCTAAAAGAGGGCTGCCTTGGAGAGAATGCCTGTGAAAACAGGAAAAAGCAAAAAGCTGGCACATGTAAAGAACTGGTAGCGTAGCAAAGATTTAGGAATGTCACTTACCATATGTGCATGCCAAGTAAAGAAATGCAGCAAAGTGTTTCTGCCTTGTTAGCTATGGGGTTTTTTTAGGACAAATACCTTTATTGGCTTCTCTTCTGGTGCATTTGTGTGTTCAACCATGTAGATTTTTTATTTTTTATTTTTTTTTAGAAAATGATTTATAAAGTCCATTGCCCCCACTGATTACTTGTCTCCTGCCCTAGCAGAAACAAATGCAGGTAACTATGGAGCAAACAATGATTATTTCACTGGAATATCATTAGAATTTCCACTCTGGCTGCAGATGGTTTGAGGTCTTGTGGCCAAGTGAAATAGCCTAAGTTTTTGCAGCAAGAGAATGGATCAAAAGGTGTCACTTTTTTCCAGTTCACAGCTACTACTTAGATAATCTACAGCTGCTCCTCCTATGTAATTTTTTTCAGTTTGTGAAAACCATGCTACCCTCAGACTAGCAGAAGGAAAAAAACCTAGCGAACCTGTCCAGTACATTCAATGCAATTCTTTCTGAGGCCAAAAAGATGTAAAGATTAGACATGTGTTATGAATCCCAGCCAGGAATCTGTCTTCATCCTGTGCCCAAAATTCCCTGAAGAGCTAAAGATGTTGCTTCTTGGTAAAGTGAGGCTCTCATTTGCCCCAAGAATACTTCTGAATGAGCCTGATCCGCCCTGTACTGTTCAACTAGGCAAGGTTCCAGGCCTGCCCTGGTCACCCCCTTCTCTCCCAGTTCTTCCCATTCGTTTTTCTGACATGCTTTCTGTGTTTTCTATTCCCTCCCCCGCTTATTGTTCTATTTTTGCATGCGTGTTTGTGTGGTGCCTGTGTAGCTTTCTTCTGCTGTAAGCCTAATTAAATCTAATTGCATTGCCTGGGTAGCCTTCTACAGAGCTTTGTCTGCAACATCCCATTTGGTTTAACTCAAATGTTAACTAGATGTGCACATGTCTCTCCGAAAGCATGTCAAATGAGAGCGAGCCTAGGCTATATAAAGCAAGCGTGTTTCTAGCACATTCAGCTTAATAGTGGATAACGAGAAATAAAATGGAACACCACAGCTGCTGTCTGTTCAACTTCTCCTTTGCTTGGAATTGTAAATGCAAACAGCATTTTGCAATTTTGGTATTTTTGTTGGGTTTTTTTAATGTTCAGGGACTCATGTAGGCTCCTGAAGGAAGAGGGGGCGGTGAGGGTTAAGGGATGGCAAGTGCTGGAGCAAGGTGAGAGCTCAGTTAATGTTACAGGACATGGAGCAAGCTCCAGAACAGCTGCACCCCTCAGTGCATCATTTTACTCCCCAAAAGGGGAAAGGCTCACGCTTATCAAGTGAACAGTGTTCACCATCCACTTGGAGCCTGGATGAAGCCCTGTTGGACTTAGAAATTTATTATTACCTCAGTAGTTATGTTAATCTTTGAGCTAAGTTTATTTTTATGCTAAGGTGTAGTGAATAGCTTAAAGTGCTACGATGTTCTTGCTGGCATGTTTTGTGAGGACAAGATACAAAGTTTGCACTAGATATTCTGGTTATGATAATGTTAAGCCTGGTGATCCAGCTGACAGGAGCAAGGGGTGGAGTGTGTAATCAATTTATATTCACATAGCTACAGTGCCCACCCCTAGGGACTGGCTCACGGGGCAAGGTGTGGAATTTTAATGAGTACAAATTGAGATTTGTATAATGTGAACCCCAATAATCTGGTCTGCAGGGGCAAGGGGAGGAGGAGTTTGAGACAGGTAGTAAATTCAGGCTGTGGTGATGTTAATCCCAGTAACTTGTTTCCTGGAGGGGAGGGTAAGTGTGTGTGTGTGTTTTGCTGCCATGTTGTTGCCAAGAAAATATATTAAGATTGTGATGATGTTGATGATAGAGTTTGTAACGTATTTATAAGAACAGGGGTGCCCCCGAGGGGGTGGTGGTCCACGCCAAGGCAGGGATGCCCCCAAGGGGACTGTGGATGGCCTGTGCTGGAGCAGAGGAAGAGCAGTAAAGAAGTCAAGTGTAGCAGGAAGAAAGTGTTAGGTATACAACCCCAACCTCCAGAGCTGCCCAACTCCTCACCAGAGGAATTGGGATGGACAGAGAGTGACCCACTGCAAAAACTGGGGAAGCTGGGACAAGGAAGGAGAGAGAAGGGTTTGGTTTAAATTGAGCCTAGGGCAGGGGGAAGAAAATGTCTGAAGTGTTTGCACTCCTTTTTCCCTCAAATTACCTGATTTCATGATCAGAAGTTGGTGTTAATTGGCAATAAATTGAATGAAATACAGGTTCCCTGCGTTGAGACTTTTGCCTGTGACCTTGCTGAAGGACCAGGAATATTCAGGTGAAATGAAAGGACAAAGGGTCACAAGAAAAGCTTTGAGTTGGAGGCCCTGGTTATCCAGAGGACATGGGTCCAAACTAAAGAACATATGAGAGAGGAAGGAAGTTGAGGCAAGGAGTACTAGTTGAGACTAGGCTTGTTACTTTGCCTAGACCACATATTTCTTGTATTCCTTGGCTAAAGAGTCAAGAAATGCAGTCTTATGAGATTCATGTGACACTTCTGTGTATGTGCCTTTGTGACTATGTGTATGCATTTGTTTAGACGTATAACACATCCAAGAAGTTAACTGTAAGCCAAACAGATTGCATCTCCATCATGTGTTTGGGGTTGGAGTGTGTTTAGTCACTACAGAGTAGTGACTCAGGAGGTGATGTCAGTGCAATGGTTCCCTAACTGGTCACCATTTTAATGGTGTGATACCTCAAAAAAAGATACGTGTCTTTCATCTGGCTCTGAACTTTTTTTTAACTTCCAATCAATGCATCTTATAGTACTATTTGCTACTAGCTTAATTATTCACCTAATATCACAAGTCTTTTCTGTATGGAGCTTGTTAAGAGATCATTATCAGGTCTCCTCACATGTTTATTTTGTGTGATGGAATGAAGGCAGGCTTTCCAGTCCTCAAGTCATCTATCTTATCTTTATACCTTCTTTTTTAGACTTTTTTAAAATACGGACACCAGCGGATAATCTGTGGCCTTGCAATTGGGAAAGGGAAAAGTGAAGAGAGAATGATCTTTGAACTTTTTAATTTTTGCCATTGAATTTGTCGTTTTCTTTCACACAGGAGTCTGGGTATTTGCTTAATACTAGACTCAGGCTAGAAATATCCATGGTTCTTAGATTTACTTGTATCTGTGTGATATAATACAGATATGCTTTTCTAAGAACGTTTTTAAAAGTGCGTAGGTTCTTCCTCCAAGAGCTAGATGTCTGTGTCTATTTAGTGTCTTAAAAGGTCCTGGTCCTTCACAGAACTTTAGTTGAATAATCAACTGCTTTTGGCATTAAACCTCAGTGCTTTGAATCATCCCTTCCCCCCACTAGGAAATGTAGCCTCTGTTATTCACTAGCTACAGAAGCAGCATAAGCGTTACTCTGAATATGAAAGGAGCTTAAGCTAAACGCCTGAAGAAGCAAGTGTGAATTTTCCCTTCTGGATACATCTGCATGGCATGGTGCAGTGCTGTGTAAAGATGTTCTTATTTCCATGTGGAGTGCCACTGAAGTCAGTGGTTCTGTATTTACAGACTGTTCGAAGCATAAGGTCTTCAGCTTTGGTTGTTAAAATATATAAATACTTCACTGTAGCCTAGGCTGAAGCAAGATTGATATTTTTGATACGTGCATAATGATGCAGCTAGACTTCATTATTCTGACTTCTTCTACACTTACACATTTTCTGTTTGCCAGGATGACCTGCAGCAGAAACACACTGAAGTGACTGCAGAGCATGAAAATATTACAGAAATATGTCAAAAAATACATTTCTATCATTAAGCTTTAACACAATGTGGGGGAAAAAGGTATTATGACTTAAGGCCTATCCCATTTAAGTTAAATTGCTGGGGAAAGAAGAAAGGAATTGAGAATGAAGAATTAAAATTGGCTTTTCTGGAGCTCTTCTGAGCTGGAATGGGTATCAGCAATATGATACCTGGAGCACAGAATTGCTATGATCTTCCTTGTTGAAGGAGAGGAGCTTCATCCAAAATATCTCTTATGAATGTCACAAAAGTCGCATTTACTATTCTGGTATATAGTCATGAATGTGCCTTAGATGCAAAAATTATATTTGATCTCTCCACTTTCTCTGCAGATTCACTGTAGTGGGAGTAGGATCAGGCTTTCGTTAGATATTTTGTTCTGCACTCTATCTGTCTGCATCTCCCTCTCTCATGCTCTTTACTCTTTCTGAGCAATTTTCTCTCTTCCTGCAGGGGTGATTGAAACGATCCTTTGAAGCAACCAGCTTTGACATTTGGAAAAAAAAAAAAGAAAGAATGCTCTAATTAAGGAAAACATCAGTTAAAGCTAAAGCAAAAATATAAGATTCTGATCAGTTCTTTCATGTATGCTTGAAAACTGCACTGTGTTAGCAGAGGGGCTCATTAGAGGGTGCTTACAGAAAGTCCAGATTATTGAGCAGAGACACCCATGAGTGATATCCAAGACTGTATGTAGAAAAATTTAAATATTCACCACCTTTCACATAACACATGTTGTGACTTACTCCCCAAGCAGATCAGGAAAAGAGGAAACTTTTGTTTACGCTGGGGCTATTTAAACACAGTTCCAGAAGTGAAAAGGGGCTCAAAAGTGTGTGTGTATATTCTCCACTGTTGGTTTCACTGAGAACTGAGCCCTCTGGGTCCAGGCACTTGCACATGCGTGTGCTTAATTGTACCTGTGTGATATATCAAATATATGGCAAGATTTTTTTAAGAAAAAGATCTTTTCAAGACCATGGTCTTCTGTTCTTCCATGGTGCTGTCCCCATCTTAGGTGTTCGGTAGGTTGAGGAAGTTCTGAAAGTACAAGCTTCACCTTGTATCCCTGTATTAGGTCTGGCTGAGATGGAGTTAATTTTCCCCATAGCAGCCCTCATAGTGCTGTGCTTTGTATCGGTAGCTAGAAAGGTGTTGATAACACACCAGTGTTCTGGCTACTGCTGAGCAGTGCTGGCACAGCATCAGGGCTGTCTCTCCAATGTTTCCCCCCATCCCTGGGGCTGGGGGCAGGCAAGACCTTGGGAGGGGACATAGCCAGGACAGCTGACCCAGACTGACCAAAGGGATATTCCACACCATATGATGTTTGCTCAGCAATAAAAGCTAAGAGAAAGGAGGAGAAAGTAGGGGCACTTGTTATTTACAATGTTTGTCTTCTGGAGCAACCACCATGCATACTGAAGCCCTGCTTCCCGGGAAGTCACTGGAGGTTGCCCGCTGATGGGAAGTAGAGAATAAATCTTTTGTTTTCCTTTTGCTTCTGTGCGTACCCGTTGCTTTTGCTTTTATTAAACTGCCTTTACCTTGACCCACAAGTTTGTTTTTTCTTCCATCTCATTTTCTTTCCCCCTGTCTTGCTGAGGAGGGGAGTGATAGACCAGCTTGGTGGCACCTGGTGTCCAGCCAAGGTCAACCCACCACAATCCCCATGTCTTATGGCCACCTGATATAAAAAACTGAATTTGGATATCGTGAGAGCTGAGGCCGACATTTCTGCACACAAAAGGCCCACAGCTCATTGTTTCAGCTGTAATGCCACTGCTGCTAAGATAGTGATTACTTTGGCTGTGAAAATGACACATGATATAATGAGGAGATGTTCCAAGTTTAACCTCAGAGAGGCTTTCTGCGAGGCAGGGCTGGGGAGGATGTCGCGGGCCACTGGGTTCAGCCCTGCGGTGCCTCAGCCAGCCAGTTTGCAGAATCCACTTCATAACAGTAGTGAGATACGGCTTAAAAATGAATAATTGTGGTGTGCCCACACACTGCCTTTTGAAAAGCTGTTTAAGTGGAATGATATAAATCGTTCGCATTGTTTTACTCACTTTCCTTTTCTTTTTTGCTGAGCAAGGAATAATTTTCTGCAGTGAGGTTGTGCACTGCTGAGTTTCTTTCTGAAGCTTTCTCAATTCATTTAGCGTTGTTGGGTGAAAATGCTAGAGGAGCAAGATGGGTGGAACTCGCAAAACCCCCTGGTTTCAGCCCCGCTGAGTTTTGGGCGTGCCCGATTCCTGGCATGGATGGTTTTCATTCAGTCATAGGGTTTTTTGCTCTGGGCCTGCAGACAGTTCCATGCATCCTTAAAAGTGCTACCACAAGCCCTCCTGTTGGAAAGCTGCACACCCACAGGAGGCAAAATGGATGAAACGGGCACAGAGGCGGGAGGAAGGTCACAGCACTTTGGCAGGAGTGGGAGCTGGTTGCCTGTGTTAATAATGTGCTAGTGCAAGACAAATTTTGAGAACTGATTGCCTGCGGGGGTGGTACTGTGAAGACTTTTCCCTGCAAGAATCCACAGCCTTTATCTTGCAGCGGCCATTTGTCACCAAACACTGTCCTAGGGGACTGGGCTCCTTCAGCCTGGCAGCTCCAGGTGGTTCTCTTCCGATTTTGCTGGCCTTGCCTGGCTTGCAGCATGGGTATAATGCTCTCTCCCCATGGACTGCAGAAGGAGCCTACTCAGTTAGCTTAGGACACCCGAGCGTTAGGGGGGGCACTCCATGCATGCCTGCATGCGAACAGGTTCTTGTGTCTTGTTGCTCTTTCAAGGGCACCTTGCAAAAGTCTCACTGCTGGGGCCGAGCAAGAACCTCTTCCCTTGGGCAACAAGAACTGTTCATGGACAGGGGTGCTTTTCTGGGGACAACAGACTGGAGAATTCCTGACAACTCTGGTCAGTCTCAGTTTCAACGTGAGACAGCATGGCACATGTGTATGTGGGACGGCTTCTACCCACTTTGCAGTTATCACGGTGGTGCTCCAGAGATCTTCGTAGCATAGTTAAGAGTTGGGAAAGATGTGGCTGCCTGGGTAGGAATTATTTCCTCATGCACAAGTACAGCATAGGTTAAAAAAAGAAAGTGCTTTTTGGAAAAAATGGGCTCTGAAGTACTAAAATCTTGAACTGTTGGCAGAACAAGGAAGAGCTTGTTCTTTACTCCTTCACTCATCAGGCTTTTGTTGACAATTATTTTGGCATGCATAACACACACACACTATGATTGACCATACATTTATGCAACCTCCTGAAAAAAATGAGGATTGTGCTGGTGTTTTATTCTGCAGCCTTCTCTGATGCCCAAGGTGGCAGAAAATAAGACCCAATAGAGTAAGTCTTGTGTTCCTTTACTTTTATGTACGTGTATTTTAGTTTTATATCACTCTCCCAGAACACTTACTGGCAGCAGATATGGTGATACCATTTTAAAGTTGACTCCTTTGATAGCTTCAATCAGATCTGACAAGGAGTCTGTTCCCAACAGATATTTGTTGGGGCTTTTGGCTAAAGCATCTTCCCAATCTTTTGACAAATTCAGTGTCTCAACACTGTGAATCTCACACCCACCACCCCCAAAATACTGTCAGAGCAAGCAGCTTTCTTTAGAAATGTCCTCTTTCCAAGTTTTGCATGCTGAAAGTTCCTCTTCAGATTTACTAAGTCTAGCTTGTGGGAGGATCTGATGACGTCTTCTCTTTTTATCTTCATCTGCAGCACATCGGTTGCTCCTGCCCTGTCGACATGATACCTGATCCCTCACCGCACGCACCCCTCTAGCCTGCCTGCGTGTCCTAGTGAGGCTGGAAAGCGAGTCGCTTGGTGCTGGTCCTGTGAGCAGGACCTTGCGCCGGGGCGCCTGCGTCACTACCACAAGCAAAGGCTGTGAAGTCAAGTTGTGTCACCGGATCACATAGCACAGTTCAGAGAGTAAGAAATATTAATTGCCATCTGCTCTCTAACAGTGACGGCTCTCCATTACAGACAGTATCTATTTTGCTTGTTCTTGCTTCATAGATGATTTCCCTGTAGGAAGAGAGTAGCTGGGTGAAGAGGCCTCTGGAAGGAGAAGGGATGCTTCTTCCCTTAGGGAGCAATTGAATCTGCCCAAGGGAGAGAGAGACATCCGGATTATGGGGTGGATCAGAGGAAGCAGCAGCAAGGCTTTAGCAAGGCAGCAATTTGCAGCACAGCAAGGAAGCGAGAGACCACTGAGAGAAGCGGCGAACACGCTTCGAGCTCTGTGCTGATGTAAGAGAAAACTTCTTAGAGAGTTGAGGGGACTCTGCAGATAGTTGCAACCCACCAAAAAAATCCAAAATACAGCTTGAGAGCAATGGCCTGCCTTTCTAGGATACAATGGGCAGGGGGAGATTTGTTTATTAGCCTTTTAAACTACTCCTCTGTCTTAACTACTGTCTTACCTAGTCACTTGGCATCTTATGATCTAAAAAGTCAACAGGTCAGGTTTTTGGTCTAATAAAGACCGTCTTTTTCTAAATTTGAATGCCTTCTAGGTTGCCTTTGAGGAGCTCTCTGTGAAAGAAAAGGTCTTGACAGATTCATATCAAAGCTTGGGCTAGTCTGAGATCCCATCTCATTCTCTGGTGGTTTTCATAAAATTAGTTAGCAATCTGACCTGATTTGAATTGAATCATCATAGTAGTAAATGACACTTTGTTCTCATGTTACCAGACTTAACAGAAAGTCCTGAGACTGAATCATCAGATCGCCATGATGATAAGGTGCTTTTCCATCCTCTGTGCCTGGTCTCTGCAGATCTGCTCTGAGGTGCATAGTTGGGCTGCCTCTGCCTGGGTGGTGGGACTTCGTCTTTGCAGAGCAGTAGACACTTCAATTCTCTCTTTCCTCAGGGTATTGTACACCTCTAACGCTGAGAAACTGCCTTCCCAAAATGTATCTTCGAGTTTTGCAACATTTTGGGGTAGGTTATGCTTTCCTGTGCCCCGGGGAGTAGAGGGCACTGGCAGGGCCTGGACTAGTGGTCAGATGGAGTGTGTGATGGAAAGAATAACACTTCCTTGTGTGGCTTTTTTTTTTCTGCTCATCTCCGTTCAGCTTGCACTCCTTGGGGCAGGAACTGTCTTGCACTGTGTGACTGTACGATGCACATGGATGGTCTCGCTCTGGGTTGAGGCTGCTGGAAGATGCTCTGAAGAGGAAAAAGGAGCATTTCTTTTCTCTCACCTTGGCAGATCAGGTGTACTGCTGTTGTGCTGCCCCAGGTAGATGCATTAGCCATGCTTCCCCTCTCAGATGCTTGCCAGCAAATCAAACCCCATGAGGCAGGAGTGCATGTGGAACCTCTCCAAAGGTTGGTTCAGTAGATCTGTTCTCCCTTTCCTTCTCCACAGCTCTGTGTGGACTGAACCTGCCCCGAGCCCAGGCAGAAGCACATCCCCCCATGCTTCTTTGAGTCAGCAGAGCTACAAGGTTTGCCTCTGGTGCTCCAGACCCTCCATCCCTCTCTCTGGGTTTAGACTTATCACTGGCCTTAAGCTTTGGCAAAGGCAGAGGAAAATTTCTTGGGGAGCAGGAGGAAGCTCTTTTCTGCCCAGTATTCACAAACATGCTGGTGTATATTAAGTCCATACTGTCCATGTGAGAAAGAAGCACAGTAAAAGGAAAATAGGTACCTCCCACAGAGAGAAAAAAAAAAAAAGCATCATCAGTGTGCAGCGGAACTTGAAAAATGTTATACAATATTACTCTGAAACTCTTCAGTGGGTTTGTAGCTGGTCTAACCAGTCTTTTACATCATGGAATCTCCCCCTACATATTATTCATTAAACAAAGGTATTTATTAGAGCAGAAACTTCAGCATGTGGCATAGATAACATCTCTAGTGCAGGGGAAAAAAGCTCTAACCATTCTTTAGAACACACCTTGCTTTTGTGTGAATGGCAGGTAATGCTCCTTCAGTGGCAGGGACAACATGTTCCGGAGGAGCACACAGAGGATTTCCACTGTTGGAGCAGCTGGGAGCCAGCAAATGCCCTACTACTGCTTCCACCCACCTCATTCATCTATGACTGTTGCTCTTATTAGGCTTTTCTGCCTTGTTTTTCTGCACTTTCCATGCAGTGGGCTTCCAGCTGCTCCTGAGGGGCAGCCTTTTAAATTGGTGCCTTTCACGTTCTTTTTCGTGGGCTCCTGAGTGTCTCTGATTTTAAGGGGTCCACCCAAAGGTACAAACAAAAAAGCCGTCCTGCTGGCAAGCGGGCTTACATTTGGCACGTAGGAGGCTGTAGAGTCACTTGGAAGGCTTTACAATTGCACAGCTAAAAGGAGATTGAAAACGCCAGTTTAGATGAAAGCGGAAAGGATTATTATACTTGTACCTGTGTATGTTTTGGCTGATAATGGCTGTATCGGAGCAAAGGCCTTCTCCAAAGGAATTGAATTACATAGGCAGTGTTTACCATTCTGGTGGCACACGAGCCTTTCTTCCAGTTATTTGCATAGGTTGTTGGTCTTTCTGTATTGATAAATGTTCTTCTCTTTTAAATTTCCTTGAACTCTCTCTCTTCAAGGTATCAACAAGAAACACTCTTTAATGACTGCTCCATGATCAAGGATATTTCTCTTCCACAGAGCTGTTCTTTGGAAATGTCCTGATGTTTTAACCAGGGAGCTGAGCTGCTCATGATAGAAAAGCTGTCCTTTAAGCAGGAGTGCTACATACTTATCCACATGGATATGCCACTTGACCTTTTGAAAATATAAAACTTTGGATCTTGACTGAGTAGCAAACTGCCTACTGACATTCTGTTTTATACAACTCCCAAAGTCTTCAGCCATTCCCCGAAAGAGATAATGCTCATGAACAGCTGGAATTTTCTCAGTCTACCTTTATTGCTCCTCTCCCCCAAAGTGAGCTGTATAAAGGTGTCTGTAATGATGCCCAGCTGCCTTATGTAGCCAGGAGAGGCCAGCAGCTTAAACTCAAGAAACTCCTAACCCACAAATATATAAGATTTGAGTTAATTTGTATTTGCTGTTGGAGAAAGGTCAGCTACGGTTGCTGCTGCAAACAAGTGTTAGCCAAAGTATAAATGAGATGGAGCGGATCTAAATGGTCCTGGGCAGCCAGTCATTATGCAAGCAATGTATCTGGACACATTGAGAGAGATCAAACTTTTTTTTTTATTTGGAAACAGCAGTGGCTGTGCAAAGACAAATAGAATATGCTGTTGGAGTCTTACAGAAATGTCAGATCTTTTTATGGTAATGTTTTTGAAAGAACTGTTACAACAGTGGGTATAGGGGAGCAAATACATATGAATTATAATTTTATTACTTTTAGTCTAGCATCAGATTTGTAATGTTATTTAATAAAGTCATTTTGGTATATGGATTTTAAAGAAGATATTATTATTCCCTACAGCATTACTAGTGTGCTGCTATTAATATTTAAAATCTGTTACATAGGACTACTGCGAGTTTGATCTTCAGGGTATTAAAAACAGTACTTAAAAAAAGAAAACAGACTCTCTTAAGGAGGAGTCTCAGCAGTGTAATAAACAAACTGTTAAAAAAAACCACATCAGAAAATATAAAGTGAAAAATATTAAAATGAAAAAATTTTTGTAAGAACTTGAAATCACTGTAAATGATACATGTGGGTTCTTTAGCCAAACACTTTTCCTTAAAGTCTGTGTCATTTCACACTTGCTTATGGGGGCCTCATTGTTCTGGGAAATATAATCATGGTAACTATGTACCATCCCTTCTTTGACAAAGACCCTTAGCACTTAACAAACTTTTAATGATATTATGAGGTGTAAGAATCACTTTTGCAATCATGGAAATGCAGCCAGCACTGTCATGGAGTGTGGCAACTGCTTAGTAGCAAGGGAAACACGCTACATGGCATCACGGTCATGGAAGGAATAGTTGAATTGGATCCAGTGGTGAAATAAACAGTGGTCCCAATTTATTCATCACCTAAAATCTTAGAAAGGATGGCCAGAGAAGACCTATAACCTAGTTCCCTGGACCAGAGCGAGATATTGATTCAGAAGGGCAAGAGCATGACATCAAGAAACCACCTGCATCATTCCCCCTAGTACCTGCAGCACAGCAGTGCAGAAACAGTTTTTATTTCCTGCAACGCTTTTCAAGGTTCAAAATATTATCTTTGTTTTTGTTGTTAGAGCTGTTCTGCTTTGAGAAATTCATCAGATCCTCCGCATGGCCAGGAGAGTCCTAGTACCTGCTGACCAGCGAGGGGCAGGGGCAGTCTAGACCTATGTGGAGCATGAGGGAGGTTTGCGAAATGGAGGAACCGAGGGGACAGTGGTGTCTGCAGCTCTATTACATGATAAGGGAGAGTGAGACTCTCTGCAGCCCTTGCCAATGGGGTGGGAATATGGTGAGAGGGCAGCAACAGCTTCTTTCATAGATTCCTTTTGCTGGTGGATCTCATGTGGGAGTGCCTCCATCCCTAGCACGATTCATGTCATCACTATGCAGTTCCCTGATGTCCAACAGGAAGGTCACTGGGCAAGAGCCTGTTTCTTTGCCCAGTTCATAGCAAACGATTCACACCAAATTTAATAGTTCCAAAGACAAGACAGAAACCGGTCCTCCCTCAAGCAGCCAAAGTCACAGTTGTAGTTTTGCTCCTACAGAAGCTGTGGGAGACCTGCCTGCAAATTCAACACTTTAATCAAAGCAGGAACTTGGGTCCCTGCTGTCCTGGACAAGCATTATCAGTCCTCAGGTGCACTGTGTATTCTCAGGGCAGCCTCACTGATTTGGATCAAAAGTTTCAGTCTGGATTTGAGACTCTTCCTAATGAAACCTTCATTTGAAAATTACCCAATCCTGATTGGTTTACAAGATAGATAAAAACAGGAGGAAGGATAGTCTCACTCCCCCCTCGATGGTTCATAGCCATCTCATATCTGGGATGGTGGGTTTGGGACTGTGGGCTCCTGCCGGACTTCACCCAAGTGTGTGTTTAAGCAATGCTAAGTGCAAAAAGAGCAGACATCCCAGCTGGCATCTCTGCGGAGTGCTGCGGTACTGCTACCAGTAATTGTGCTCAGGGCTGACATTGCACTGAATGGCATCATCAAAGATGCTGGGTTTTGAAGTGTCAGCTGAACTGCAGTTCCTTTTCCTTCTCTGCTGACTGTCAAGTTGAAACCTCTGGTTTATTTCATATATTCTCCAATGTTGGCCAAAACAACTTCAAAATAAGAAATGGTTCTAATGTTCAAACCTGTTTGTTTATGCTGAATTCTTGGTGGCAGCCATCTGCTGCTGTAGATTTAACTTGCCAGAACACTTGGAGATATCTTGAGGTTGGAAAGTTCCCGGACCACCGAGAAGCAACATGAGATGGGATATAGAATGTCTAAGACACATATCAGTGGTACATCGCTGATTTGCTACATGCCCTTCAGCAACTCATACCTGCTTTTACATCTGTTTTGGTGTAAGCACACTTACGTGTATTTTGGTGGTGTACCCATTGCAGCTATTTTGCAAAATAGCTGTCAGTGTCTCAACTGGATGCTTTGAGAGCGCTAATTAATTAATGTTAGTGAAGCATTTGGTATTCTTGGATAAAAGACACTACAGAAAAACAAATTATTATCCCTTATGTTGTAAATCAGATTCCACACTATTCCTAAACACTTGCTTTATCTAAGGCTGATAGCAAAAAACCAACAAGCTCGTAAAAAAAAAAAAAAAAAGGTAAGATACAGTTGCCTGAGGCTTAATCAGAGAAGATCTTTCCTTTTCAGATGAAAAAGACATCTACAGTGAACAGTTTCACTAGCCAAGACACAGTAAAGAAAAGGCTTCCCATGCGAAGTTAAATAGGTGGTAATTACTTTGCGGCTAGAGAAGGGGTGTGGGAAGAAGGTTGAAACAAGCATCCCACTTCTGAGCCACTTAAGCTACGAAGGAAGCCAAAGTCCTACGGCTCCATTAAGAATCAGGAATTAGAGGTCTTTATCCCAGCTGTCCCATAGCTGAGAAAGTTACTTAATCATCAACTTGCACCTTGGTTGCCTACATAGGTTTTCTTTTGCACTGTCTGCAGCTGTACCTTTGTACTACAAGCCCTATTTAAAATTCCGTGATTATGGTTCATCTTCACTTCCCCCGAGCGCCCCATCCTGACGACAATCCCTTTTGTAATTTGAGGAGATGCAACAGCAGGGACGTGTAAAACAAGTGTGCACACAAACCCCATAACTGTGTGCAATGAAGTAAATCTGGCCTTGTATTAATTTTAACCAGCTGGTGAAAACTGAGCTTTCTCTGTGCTGTTAGTTCATTGTCTAGAAAAATGACTGTTTGGCGAGGTATTGTTCTTGCAGATGGAGGGAAATTTCTGCCTCCAGGAATATCTGTGGAATGAAGTTGCCTGGAGTGGGCATGCTACAGCTTAACTGAGGACACACTCTGGCAGTCATACTCTTCACCAGTGTGAGCTGGTAGTTTTCCGCAGCCAGTATCAGGACATCAACCTTTTTCCATTAACTCATCCTTTCTGCAGCTCTGTGGTTTCCTGTGCTTGTTCTAGTGCGAATTTCCTTCCATCCACAACTTTGTTATGCAGCTTTTACTTCAGGAGGCGAGAGGTTTGCCCTTGTTTTGATAATTATGAACTGCTGAGGGCACCAAAAAAAGTGCTGACAGCTAATGCCCTACATTTCCAAAAGCCCTACATACTCTTTCTGCTGCCATAGCTGAGACATCTAAAAAACGTGCCACCTCAGCGTATCTAGGCACCAAGAAACGCTGGCTTAAAATTAACTTTACCAATCTCCTGTCTCTTTGGCAGCCTGAGAATATGAGCACCAGAGTCTCCAACAACGCGTGGATGACTGCATTTCTTGCAGAGCTGTCTCCGAGCTTGGCAGCCCAGCTCAGCGCGGCTTATGCAGGCTGCTCTTGCTGCTCGTCTCAGCCTTCGCTGCTACCGCTCAGGCTGCCCTGGTGATTAACATTGCTGGCGGGGGCGGCCCTGCTCCTTGCAAATATTCCAGTTGATTTTTGCCATCTAATCAAGTTGTCTCGGTGACATCACCCACGGGAGGGAAACGGAGCTCATAAACCTGGTGATCTAACTTAAAAGCTGCTGCTGGCTCTAACTGCATCTCAGTCTATTTGCTTGTCATGCTGCTGCTCCCTTTGGTCACCTAGTGCAGGAAAACGAAGCGAGATGGACGTTAGATGAGGTCCTGTCAGTGGGATAGCCCCCAAGACCTGGCCCCTCCTGCAAGGCATAATTACCTTGCTGGTTAGCACAGACCCTCTGCTAGACAAGCTCCCTTGGGTAGAGAAACC
Organism: Balaeniceps rex; assembly: GCA_013401315.1. Classification (NCBI taxonomy): domain Eukaryota; kingdom Metazoa; phylum Chordata; class Aves; order Pelecaniformes; family Balaenicipitidae; genus Balaeniceps; species Balaeniceps rex. The sequence continues at coordinate 75,752 of VYZW01045621.1, forward strand.
TCCTACTCCGGCCGTACAGCCTTCTGCCTTCCTCGACATCCGACCAAGAGCACGCTTGCATGTGCAAGGCAGCAGTTTGGGCTTTTGCGGTGTGAGGGTGCCCTGCCAGCTCTCGTACGCAGCCTGCTAGCAAAGCCATCTTTGCGAGGAGGTGAAGAGCAGTGAGGGGATCTTCCTGAATCACCACCCCAGCTGGCTGGCTCCATGCACCTCCTGTTTTGCTGGAAGCACATTTTCGGACAGGAATCTAAAACTGGCTCTGGGAAGGGAGGAACTGAAACACAGAGAATGGGGCTGAGCTGCCTGTTGATTTGGCTTCTGCTGCCTTCCTGGGTGTGCTTTGGTTGATCGTTTCTGGTTCTATACAGGTGCTGAAGAGGGCTTGCTCTCTCTGGCTGTGTTCCTTAAGACAGGGGGAAAAATTAACAATCGGTTCCTATGCACAGATAACCCTACACCAGACTGTTTTGCTGCCCTGGGGACCTGGGCTGACTACAGTTATAACACTCCTAGTCTGCTTCTTGATGCACTTACATAAGTATTGAACTGATGGGGAGCAATAAAATCAGTTGACACTTTCTCAGAACTGTTGCTGTCTCCATGTTAGAACTGTTACCAGCATAGCTATGCTGTACTAAACACTGCCCATCATCTCTTGTACTCATACTAGTAAAAAGTCTAAGTATACAGATGAGGCCTTAGTAGGAAGATGTTGCTAGTGATGTGGTTTTCTTTCTGAAGCAACTGGATGCATTTGGCTGTTAGCAAAGGGTTTGAGCGTGTTCTGACGGATGTTACTCCATCTGGCACTGAGATTAATTTCAATCCTTTGGTACTTTTTCCTGTTGTGGAAACCAAACATAACTAAATATTTCTCACACGAAGATACCAAATCGGGGTGGTATTTCACCTACACAGAGTAATCACAAATTAATACTGCAAAATGAGGCTCTGATCCCATAAGAGGTTCCTAACAGAAGGGGTTTTGTGACCATGCTAGTTTTGATGGAAGTCAGCTGGGCTGTGGAGGGGTGCAGAGACGTTGCTCATTCAGCTGTAGCTGTGATCCTGGTAGTCATCATTAAAATAAATTGTAAGTACCAATTCTCATATTTATGCTCGCTAGGGAGTATGTAGTTTTTAAAGCAAAGCTTCCAGAAAATGTCCAGAGAGAACATAACCTGTATGGTTTTGCTTTGTTAAATAAACAAGTGAATGTATTTGAGGCTTCTGATGACAAATCCAGATATCAGTTTCTACCAAAAAAGCATGGTCTAATAGTGATTCTGTAACACTTATGGATCAAAGACCCAACTCAGATTCATTTGCATGTTAATTAATTGTGTTTCAATCATTTGGTTTAGATTTTCTAAAATAGAGACAACTTAAAAGAAAACAGACAGTGATGAAAATGTCTCTTCCAAGGGCTTTAATTTGTCCTAGAGACCTGCTGTTTGAAAAAATGCCAGATCTGGAGAAGAAACTGCTCCCTGATCCTCAGATTAACTCTTCTTTGCATTCAGGGACAAAGGCAATCAGGAACATTCCCTTCATTCCTCCACCGCAGGTTTAGAAGGGCAAAGCTGTCTTCCCCAGATTTCTGGGTCAGTTAAGCTGATGAGAAATCATGGCTTTCTTCTATGCAGAAGTATAGTTTGATAGGTTACATGACTCCTGGACTACTTAGTCATGAACTTGATTGTTTCACCATTTAATCGCAAAAGACACCACGAATTCTGCAGGTATAAATACCCAGGGACAACTCATGCACTGCTGCTGTTGTCTTTGCAGTCAGAAAACAGGTGACAGTGTACTTTATTAATTGCTTTTAAAGTGTAACAGTTTGCCCTGAACACTGCAAAGGAGGACTCCTTTATATGATCCTTACTTCTCCTCTATTAGATTCCTTTATCTAGTGTTACCATTAAAAGTAATTATAGTCTGAACACATACTGGATCAAATCGATACAGTAAGTCACCGGTGTCTAGCTTCCACTGAAACAGGAAGAAAGCGAAGCATGAGCAGCCCTTCTGAGATCAGAAGACCACGTATTTTGAAGCCTATGGTACTGTGGTACTGTGACCTGATGTTGTGGCATTAGCGCCCAAACACAGTCATCATCTGAGTCCGCTTCTTGGCACTGTCATTCCCTCGGGCGGGATGGCTGAAGCAGGTAGGAGACCAAAGCAGCATGCCTGCCAGATACCCCAAACGAGCTACGATTTGATGTGGCTGAAACTTGTGGTGGAATTGATTTGTATAAAACTTCCTTTGGTTTAAATCCCTGCAGGGTGTACTTTAAATCCCATAACTCAGATCAAAACTACCAACTACAGACCAGGCGAAACCGCAGGTTTTGATTGATACACAGCCGTAAAGCAAACTTCAGCCAGCCAGCCTTATGCTGCCCCTGCACAGATTTCACGCTCCAGCAAAACCCTCACCCGAGACCTCTGCAACACGCGAGTCCTTGTGCCGATGCCTGGCACAAGGTGTGATGCTTCCCAGTGGGCTTCCAGCTCCTCCGCCACCGAAGCGCCTGGAGCAGCGTTGGCTCTCCTTGAGAAACGACACCTTCGCTTGACACCCGTGGGCAGGCCGGTTTGTACTCCTGCCTCCATCAAACTCCTGCCTCAGTCTGCACCTTTCTCGTAGGAATGAAACGTTTGATTTGCTGCCTGCGTACTGTGCCCTTTCCCTCCCCTTCGGCAGCCGCAATCCAGCAGCTCGCTGGAGCGGGGAGGGGGCTCAGCAGCCTGGTTTCGCCTCGGCGGTTGTTCCGCAAAACAACTCGCAGGCTGCACCAACGAGCTCAGCGCTGAGCTACCCCGAACCGGCCGCCGCTCAGCTACGAGCCAGCGCCGGCACTCGCGGTTACCCGGGCGGCGGGGACCGGGGGGACCCTGCCTACTGAGCAGCGGCGGGCGGCGAGGTAGGGGGCTGCCGATAAATACACTGGGGGCCCGGCTTGGCGAGAGGCCGCGGGGGCCGAGCCCGAGCCGGCGCCGAGGGACTCCGCCGCGGAAGGGGCCTCCGTCCGTCCGTCCGTCCGTCCGTCCGTCCCCGGGCGGGGAGGGGGCTGCGGAGTCGGGCCGGTGACAGAGACAGAGAGGTGGAGCCGCAGCGGGGAGGGAAGCTCGGGACTCCCCGCCGGGGTGGGGCTTGGTGGATTTGGGGTTTTTGAGGTTTTGTTTTCGCCTTGGCTCCCTCCCGCCGCTGCCCCTCCCGGCNTGGGCCGGGCCTCCCGCTCCTTCCCCCGGCGGTGCCGGCCGGGGTCGCGCACGGTGAGTGGGGGGCGGCGGGTGCCGCGCAGCGCACCCCCGGCGGCGCGGTCTGGGGGGACCGGATCTGTGCCCAGCCTGGGGCTCGCCCCGGAAAATTGGGGAAGGGAAAGTGGGTCTGTGTCGTGTGTGCCGCCCCC
>VYZW01045621.1:79194-135156 GCA_013401315.1 Balaeniceps rex
CCAGGGGACACGGCGCCTGCGGGGGGTGCGGCGTGTCCCCTGGCAGCTGGGGGCTCGGGGGGCGGCTCCGGGGACCCCTCTTGTCACGCAAGGGCCGTGCGGCGGTGGGAAGTCAGGGGCTTCTCCTGAGAGAGGTCAGCCTGCAGAGGAGCGGGCTCCCTGGTCCGAGGGGGGCTCCCGGCTTTGTTTATTGCTGTGAAGTGCGATAGAATACATCCCTCGTCGCCGTTCAGATGATTTCTGCTAATGCTAGACCTCGGGCTCGCAGTTTTTACACACTACGCGAATGTTAAATTAGTATTTGTGCAGACACTCATCCCCTTTTTTTTTACAGTCTGAAATAGCTCGCTCAGGTAACTGGAGTTGACTCTAAATGTGATTCCTGTGGGTTGACTGCTGTAAGCCTTATTCACGCAAGTAAGATCTATACGCATGAGTAAGATTTTTTTTTTTTTTCCCTCCCCCCAGAATGATTTTGCATGTTTCCACCCTGAAGTATATAATCTCTGATAGGTTTTGCAGAAGGTGGGCTTGTCCGTTTCGGGGGGGGTGTGTGTGTGTGCAGTCACTGTTAATTTTGGCAGCTCGTAAGCGATCGTTGGTAAAGGTCCGGTGTCTTCGTTTTCTTCAAGAATACATTAAGTTGGGTGTATGCCAGTGTTTTAATATTGTAGAAGCAACAAGAGAGACAGCCTTAGAAAAAGGCTCGAGGACATGATTTAGTTTTTCTAATGTTCATCATTTCCACCCAGCGTACTTTTAAGCATTTCATCTTAAATTACAGGAAAGAATCAGTTTTTGTGTTTACCAGCATGTTGATTAGTAATGAAAAGATAGGTCTAAAACTAAATTTTGATGCTTTATTTTAAATAAACACTTTTCATTTCTTCTGTCTCGCACACCTATTCGCTTTTAGGAAAGAGGAATATTAGGTGATGATTAGGCAGCTTTCTTACAATTTGAATAACAGAAATAGTTCAATATAGGCTGGCTATAGAATAATGGACACATTTGGCATCTAGTGCGTAGTTGGATGTAGAGCTGTGCCTAGCAGAACTCTTCTTTGTTCATAACTTCTCCCATAGCCTAAGAATAGCGTCTCTAAAACTTAGTTCTGGGAGTCAGATGAATACTGCATGTAACTGTAGTTTCTCTGTGGCAGTCTATTAATATGTGACTTACTATGAAACGTGTATTGACAGGGATTTCATATTTATAATATACACGATTGAATGACTTAATGCTTCATGTTTCTTTTTCTCATTAATAACCTAATTAGGGGAAGACTCTGGAAGGAATATGGAATTAAGGCATGTTCCCAGTGGATATGCAGTAAAAAAGACACTGCAAAGCAGACAGTACTCATCACCCAAGACAGAGCAGGATTTTGAACACTCCTAGGCTTGTGTTTAGGCTCCAGAGTAAATTTCTAGATTTTCAGTTCATTCTTGTTAGTTCTCAAACTTTTGGATCCAAAGGTCTTTGGGGCACCTTGAGGGAAATGTATCTGTGTAAGCCAAGTTCTGAGTTGTTCAACACTTAAGAAAATCGAGCCCTGAGCACTTAAAAAAATCTGATCCTTGGGTTACAGTCATACCTCACCCCATTTCCATTCTAGAGGTGTTTTCCTTTTAATTTTTATGGCAGATAGAATTATAGTTGTAAGATGTAGCCACAATAAAGCAAGCTAGTAAAATTACTTCATTTTTTTTTTAATGTAGAAGCCAGTGTGATTAATGAACAGCTCCATAAACACATATGATAAAATGCAAGATCAGTAATAGAACTGTAAGTGGCACTTAATCTGTGAAGAAAAATAATAGGTAATGGCTAAAAATAGTATTTCCTGTCTCAACAGTAGAGTTAAATATTGTAATGGATATTAACTGCAACAAGGTAGATTGGTCCAGAGCTGGTGGCTCTGACCATTGCTACTGGCTGACCTTCTGGCCTACTACTTTGTTTTCCTTTAAATTATCACTCTTGCATGTGTGTTTGATAATAAACCACAAACGCAAACTGAAAAGCCGTTCATTAAAGGGAAAACTGGAGCTTTTTTTGCCGCATAATAGCGGCACTATAATTTCTGGAACGTATTCTGAGCTCATGTAGCTCAGCGCAAACTGCTGAGCTACATTCATGTTGTGCCTAGATTTACACAAGTGGTTGGTCCCACGCATGGGGAAGAGCATCCTTGCGCCAGAAGGAAAGTGCTTAGGACTGGTTCTGGTCATTTAACAGTGTTTGAAGTGTTTCAACATCACTGCTGTTGAAGTGAAGAAAAATGCCTTCGTATTAAGGTCAATGAAAAATTTGCCTTTCCGATAGCCCCTGCCGCAGCCTCTTGAAGAACTGTTGAGTTATGAGAGCAGGTAATTATCTGCCTACATCTGTGGCCTGGGACTCGCTGACACTGAGCACAAAGAAGAGAAGAAAATGACAAATGCTTGTCCAGAAGCATGTCCTCTTGGTGGTGTTTGCTTTCCCCCTGGCTTCTTAGGATAAGACTGGTGAGTTTGGGGTGTGGAGAAAACAGTGATTAACTAGCTAGTGCATATCTAGCCCTTGGAAGATAGAAAATACTGTATGGGGATGATTTGAATTAAGTACTGTTATTCCCTGCTATTAAAGAAATTGCTTTCCTGCTCTATGTCTCAAGTTGGAGTTGTAGGCGATTTTAAAGCATTGTTTAGACTGTGGTTTAGGTCTGTTGAAGCAGAAAGGCCAGGGAAAGTCTTTCAGTAGGAAAAATAATAGGTAGATATTTTCTTGTTTACGCCTTTTTCTTAGTAGCTGCAAAATCTGTGTATATGGCAGGGAGGAAAAGGGAGTCGAATGGAGCCGAGCGAGGAGCTGTGGTGTGAAGTAGAATTCTGATACTGTTTTCTCGTGCCGTCCCGCAAATACATTTGCATTTAAAATTTCTAGGCAAGCCAAACTGTAGGACCGATGCAGAATGCTAAACGAAACCTGACAGCTAACTCAGAAAACTCCACATAACGATGCCAGGCATTCCCTTGCTCGGACAATTGAGTTGAATATTGTTTCTTGTAGTGATTATGGATCCGAAACAAAGACAGGTGCAGGAAAAAAAGGGGACATAAATTTTATTCCGAGCTATTTTCACTTGAAAGGTGTTTACTTTCTGTCACATTACACTGTGACTGCTGGAAGACTCAGAGGAGCTGTAAACCCCAAATCCCTTCCTGTCCGTCACCTAGCCACAATATACGCCTTTGTGTTGCTCAGGCTGAAACTCATTCTGCTTGGGAGGCTGACGAGTGGTTCAGGGCGCAGTTGTGATCTGAAAGATACTGGCTGTCACCAGCGAGGTGCCCTTTATGCCGCTTGTGCGAGCAGACAAAGCAGCAGCTCTTTTGGGGAACTTGGTGATGCATCTCCTGTACAAGAATAAAACGTATTTATGCTCAGTGGTGGTACGATGTAGAAGCCAGGACGATGACAACCGACGAAGGAACATGAAACGCATCAGAAGAGCTTGGTGGGTTTTACCTTTTCATGTGTAGAACTTGGGTGTCTGCAGTTAGTGGCAATGAACTGTCCCTCTGCAGACAGACTGACAGTGCAGAACAATCTGAGGAGACAGGGATGGAAACAGGAAAATAATGATAGGTTAACATGTGTATTGGGTGTGAAAGAGCACACGCAAAGTCACGGGGCTGGAAGAAGTCAAGGGTCAGTGATCAGGCATGCTGCAGTGAAGCAGTAATACAAGGCAGCTCAGTTGTCCGTGATATCCCGGTTATGAATGGAAGAATAACAGGCTTTACGTGTGCAGTGTGGATGCATCTGGCTCCCTGGCTTAAATATAGGATACCTGCACTTTGAAAGTTTGAGAGGGAAGGGAAAGAGCTGATGAGGAGAGCGAAGGGACTGATTTCTGAGGAATCATTAAAAGTGCTTAATGAAGATAGATTATATAAGAAGCAAAGATACCAACAATTTCAGGTGTGGGTACTCAAGAGATAATCACTTAGCCTTTGCAAGAGGGTGCAACTAGACTTAACAGGCTGCAAAAGAGAAGGTAACTTGGACATTAAGAAAAGCTGCTGGATGGAATGAAGCTAAATAATCTTCCATGAAAAATGCTGGTAGTGGTAGTGTTGTTGGTAGGGGTTTTTTAAAGCTCATAGAGAGCCCTGGAAAATGTTCTGCAGGGCTGGCAGGTCAGGGTCACATCTCTCCTGGTTGAACTGTGCCTGGGGATTAGGATGGAGGCTTTAGAAGCGACGCTCTTTAGTTAGCAGGCCAGCTCCTCTGCTTGGAGTCAACTTCTCAACTCCCCTGTGTGGTCTGCTGGAAGGGACAGAGTCATTCTTTGCTAGCTTGGATTGTATCCCTGTAGGGAGAGGGAGATGGACTTGATGAATTAATAGATCTTATTCCATCTTTACCTCATAGGAGCCTGTGATCCAGGAAATACATGAACACTTGCTGGCAGCTGAAATTCATGCCGTTATTCTGTAAAACAAATGCTATAGCATCTCATATGCCTTTGTGAGAAGGACATGGAGAGGGAGGATGGGAGGAGGGATGTGATGGAAGACACTTCCCTGTGGTGAGCACAGCAGGCCGGGCTGGAAATATTGCTCGGTTTACATTGACTCTCTTATTTTGTGTCCTTGGATCCATGTTGAATTCTCCTTTTGAGGAAAAGCTAGAAAGCAACAGGCTCGAGGTGTTTTCCTGCTTTAAGTTCCAGCTGTTATCGGCAGAAAAAAGACACAGAACTGCGTCCTTGCCGACATGTGAAGAGCAACTTCAAAGGGATGTGCAGCTCTGCTGAAAGTCGTAGGCAATGCACAAACAGATTAGAAGGGCCGAGGGACATGATCCAAAATGCACCGCAGTCGGGGGAGAGACTGCTGCTTTGGATCAGCTCCAGCAGTTCTTCAGTCCAAGATCTCATGTTTGCTTATGTTTAGATTTAATCAGTTTCTTTGGGATTAAGGTATTTTTTAGAATGTGGTTCCAGGAATATAAAGAGGTTGCAATTTTGAGCTTAATTAGTTTTATGGCATTACTGTATACTAGTGATTATTGTCCGGTTCCTCTCTTCAGATAGGAGGTGGGTCAGTTAATGAAAAGTCTGATTAAAGAGACCACTGAATAGTATGATGTATGATAGTACGGTCATGTAACTCTCACAGGTGGTTTGTTGTCTTAACATATAATCTTTCCTCCACTGGATTTCTTCTTGTATCCCAGAATAAACCAGAGTTTATACAAATTAGACATGCTCTTACTGCAGAACAGGTGGAGTTATAAGTGCTTCAAGATGGTATGTCGTTGCTAGATAGGGAGGAATATTTTTATTCTGATTCGTAGTGGCTGCTTTAAAAATTGGAGACAGTTTGACTGTCACCAGCATGAATGGCTTATTGGAGGGCAGGCAGGGAAAACACTGACAAGCATTTACAGCACTTGCTTAAGGATGACTCTCCTTATAATTAAGTGTAACTTGAGTCCCAAAATTTCCTCATCCGGTGACTTGGTACCAGGTTTTTACTTCCTGTGTTGTCCATTTGAAGTGGAAAGTCAGCAGAAAAGAAACTGAAATTTTGTTGTCTTGATTGCAAAGGAAATCAGAAAGCTGAGAGAAGTTAAACATTCTTCCAGAAAGTGCATTAAGCCAGCTTGGATGTGCTCATCCAGCCCCTCTGTAAGCCAGTACCGCTGGTTTTCTTTTCACCACTATATCAATTTTTCTTTCTGTAAAATGTTCTTTCAGGGCTCTCTCCAGCAAGAATGGAGGGCCACTTCTCTTCCTTTGATTAACTACGTATGTCCCGATCCAGAGAAATACCAGCAAACTGGTTGAATTTGGCGATTTTCATTGATTCCAATGAGTAGATTAATTTCACATCCAATTGCCCCTGTAAGAGGAACACCCACTGCTGTCTGCCTTAGTTCCTAGATATGACTTGGGTTTATAGCATCAATTACTTTTTCAAGTACGGGCACTAATGATTACATACAGAGAGTCTTGATTGACTCCTGACTACTCCACTGGTGGTTACCATGACTTTGTGGTCATGGTTTTGCTTGTTTGTTTTGCTGGGTTTTGTGGTGGGTTTTGGGGGGGTGGTTGTTTTGTTGGTTTGTTTTTTTTTTTTTTTTTAATGTGTTTTAATTTTTGCTCTGGAGGACGAGGCAAAGGCCGCCGTCAGCAGGTTGTCAGACTAAACAGATGATTGCGTTGGCTTGGCGTAACAAAACCTCTACTCCTAAATAAAGCATCATTCATGGTATAAATTATCCTGTGGCGTATCCTATCAGTGAGATCTGAATCAGTCCAATTCAAAGTGCCAGGAAAAAGACATTCTTGTGGTAATTCTGGCATCCCTGAAGATAGAAAGTATTGGAAAATTTGAGAGAGACCTTGTTCTCATAAAATACCCAAGCTAGTTTTGTATAACTGAGAAGCAGCTTGGAAAGTTCAGATAAGAAGCCAGATGTTGGCCCAAACTCGTGAGATTTGCTTGCATGGATCAAATTTGGCATTACAGCATGCTACCCAAATTAATTCTGTAATGTTTAATTCCAGCATGAGTTGATTTTCCATTTTATTCTGCATTACCTTTGTTCATTTATCATTATTAAACAATTTCCTGGGGATACTCAGGCTTAAGTATGTGTTTTTATGACTGACAGAATTGTCTGTGGTTATACAGACAGGACAGAAAACATTAATGGAGATTAGAAGATAATTTTTTCCCATCTACAGCACTGTATATACCTTGCTACAGTCATCAAGGATTTCTTAAAGTTTACCAGAAGATTTAATTTGAAGAATCATCCCAGCCAGGAACAAGATGCCAGGTTTATGCTTAGCATACTTGTGTACAGTAAATTCCTCTTTTGCTGTTTTTAGGGTCAAGTTTTTAACATTGATAATACATGACAGGCATCATCCCTTTTTACTCTTTTGCTGGGAAAAGAGTATCCAAAAATTATTTATTAGCTGATTTAAATTCAATTAGCTTCATTTCCCTTTCATGGAAAGGGGAGTTTTTAACAATGTTTAATGAGAGATGCAACTGAATTGCAGAGCTGTTATCTCCTCCGAATACATTGAGGTCTTTCTTGAATTCCCATGAAGGTTCCTCGATTATTCATGTTTTAATCCTGGCCCTCATAATTATTTTGAAGCATATGGAAAGTCCTGTAGATGCTAATTCTGGTGGCCTTAGTCATGTTTATTTAACCAATAGTTCCAGTCACCCATTTATCTGCCTTAGTATCTATTGTTTATTGGTGATTTCATTTTTTTCCTGCCTTTAAACCCTTGGTTTGGGGAACTAAGACCACCCTGTGCTAGGCAGAATGCAAACACAAACCAAAGTGCAGTCCCTGCCCTGTACATGAACACTTTCTTTTTATGACTGCTTCTCTTAACTGATCTGTCCTCAGACCTCTCCAGACTGTCAGTTACCACTTTAGCAGCATTTAGATATCCTAGGAAATAAATCTCCAGCTTAGGAAAAACAATTTAAAACTGAACACCACTATTGCAAAAAACAAGCCTTGTGCTCCTTGGAAGCTGTAAAGAATTTAAGTTTATAAAGTCTACATTTCATCCGTGTGCTTAGGCAAAAGTGTGATGCTCTTTCTTCTTTGCCTTGCTTTTGCTCTCATTCAAGCAAACGGGCTGATGAATGCTTAGGCGAAATGTGCCCCTCCTATTGTCTGTCTTGTTTGCTTGCCTTCTTTCAATAGCTTCTCTATTCAGTGTTGAACAACAGGAGAAGAAAACCACTACTAAAAATGAAGATATTCTATCCTGTGAAGAAGAACGTTCTGCTTCCCCCACAAATGGTCAAACTAGAGAGGTTCCTTGCAGGTCCTAAAATCTGTGATGGCAAGAAGAACGATAAAAGCACACTGAAATTACAAATCATTGCATTGCTGAGCACAAGCTACTATATGTGGAGCACTCTGTACCCTTTGAAGACTACAGCCTGGAGTGTAATTTTTGTAGGCAGCAGAGGTTCAGAGGCAGAGCTTGGGGATGTCAGAGGGCAGTTAACTGAAGTCTTTTCTAAGCATTCCTTGTTTTTCCTTTGGTTTTCCATACAGGCATTTATACGTACACAGACGTACATAGATACACATGCAGACGCACGATGTTTAACAGACTGAGCATGAAGGCTGATGTGCTGCTCTTAAAACAGAAGCCGCTGCTCTGCACATTTTGCAGTGTGTCGTCCCTAGTGCCCCGTGTAACCTTGTATGAGGCATTGCGTGGAATGTGACTCCGGGAAAGATACGCCGGGTAGCTAGATGATGCCTTTCTCATATTGGCGCAGCTGGTGGAAAAAGCATATGGGGCTTTCGATTCTTCTGATCCAGGAGAAGGCACGTCCAGACAGACTCCGGATGGCTTCTGTGTGGTGATCCCATCACCAGCAGGTGCTAGGAAGGATGGACGTGGCTTTACCCTGCTAGGACATACCCTTTAAGGTTCCTTGATTCATGCTCTCATAGGGAATGTGAGGAATGCTACGTAGTCATGAAGAGCAATGAAACAGCTGACACGTCTGTTGGGATTCCTACTCTTTCGACCTGAGCTTTCTAAAGCCTGCTGAGATATATCTGGCAGAGTCCTGAAGAGCTCAGAACGGCGCTTTATCCACAAGTCCTACTGAGCAATATTTATATAACATGGGGCAGGATCCGCTGTGGTTTGATCTTTGGGTATGACCTAACTCTCTACCAGCGTATGATCCCATATAAAGTCTAGAGGCATGTTGTGGTTTGGGATGGCCACAGTGATTAGGAGAACTCCTGGAGGGGCATGGAGAGCTTGGGCAGCCATTGCTACTGCTTGGGCTGGCCCCAGCGCTTTGTGCACATATTCAGAGATCCCAGATATAAGAAAATAAAAGCCATTTGCTTAGGTTGCCCCCCCGCCTTTTTTTTTTTTTTTTAAACTCCCGCATCTGCTGTGTTGCACAGTCTCCTGCCTGCCTCTACAAATGAGACAGTAATGGAGGAGATTTATTTTCCGTTCTTTAATCTATCAGTTTAATAACAGTGGATTTAGTGGAATCTGAAGACAGTTCTGACCTCTGAGGAACACAGCATGGTGTGCTGGAATAAAGCTGAAAGATGGTGGTGCCCTTGGTCAGGGTTCCCAAAGTCATAGGGAATTCAAGAAAGACTCAATTTGCTTATGTTTTAAAAGAACCTTGTTGTTTTGCTGACTCTACAGCAAAGCCCCTATCTTCCTACCTTGGAAACAAAGTACAAAACCTTTAGCGTGCTAGTGATGCAGGTCCCTTTTGGACCAGCACTCAGTTTAGTTCTTTAGATTTTTGCTTACTGGGAGGAAGTCAAATGGATTGTGGTGCTTTGGGTGGTGGCAGGAGGTGTCTGGGAATGGTGAGTCCGGCGCTGTTGCGAACAAATCTCTGTGCTCATGGCTTGCTTTGTAGCTGCTGAGCGGGATGTGATGAGCCAGGGCTTATGCTGTCGTGTTATGGCGTTGGGCGAATGCTGGGAGAGCACTCGAGTAAGAAATATAAGTGCAGGGTCTATTTGAACAAGTGCGGAGGAGTCGAGTAATGCCCATGCATTTAGAGTCGCTAAAGGTATTGATTCATTTTGCATTGAGTTTTTAGGTATGAATCTGAGCTATAAGCAGCACCATGTGCCCTTCTCCTCGGGGCTTTTCCATGCAAATGGTACTACCTCATGCTGTAGCTGATGCCTGCAGCGCTGACATCCAAGTCTTGTGTGCTGTCCTATTTCCTATCCCTCCCTCTTCCTCACCCCCTCCAATTACTTTTCAGTTTCTTCTGTTTAAGAACTGTAAATTACTACAGTAAACCTATTACTCTCTGGGGTTATGTTTATCTGTTGCTGATTTAATGAACGGGGCTGTGCAAAAGCGTAAAAGATAAGACCATGTGAATTAAGATACTAGGTCATGTTGGGGGCTTTTAGTTTCTACTAAGTGGAAGAGCAAATACTGCAAACTTGAAGAAGTACAAGGGAAATACTGCGGTCTCTATGCATGGAATAACTTCAGGGAACAATGCAGATTTGCCAGCTCTGCTGTACCTCAGTACACCGAAGTGAAATGCAGTGCAGCTCCCTGGTACCTAAGTGGAAGACGGACGTTTGGCACAGTACTGCTTGATGGAGCTACAACCTTGTGCCTCACCCCAGCAAGGTTGTGCAGTGGGGGACAGTGGCAGCAGGGAACGAGGACAGAAGAGAAATGACCTTCCAGTTTTCTCTCCTCCCTCCCAGGAAAACCTGGGCCACATGAAGTCATCCTGAAGCTAAAGCAGTTTAAAAACTCACCGAGTCAAGCCACCACCCTTGCCAGAGAGCAGAAATCTTCTTTTCTTCATTTCAGTTAATTCTGGTTCAGCCACCAAAACCCCTTTGTATTTGGCCCTTAGGGTGATATTCCAGCTGGTTTTTTTTAAAGAGCCAGTCTGGCTAATGCCTTCCTGGGGGAAGAGCCTTCCCTCTTACAGGGGATACCAAGCCTGGAGAGTCCTGTGGCTCGACAGAGGACATTTATGTTCAAATAGAAACAAGCAGAGCTTTTTCCCAAATCAAAAATCCCCGTCTCTGGTGTGTTTGCCGGCTGACTGCTGCAGCGTCTTATTTGCTGTGCCCTCGTGGCTCCCTGGCAGTGCTCTCCACTGTTGCATTTCATGGTATGTTTTCTCTTAACACAAAGGCATTTGTGTTAATCTCTCATTTTCCAGGCGATTCGGCGTTCTCTTCCAGCCTCTGGCCACCTCCTTTTTCTCAGCTTTTTCCCAAGGTGGAAGGCAAATTTGGTAAAAATATGTATAAGGGGGGATTGATCCAAGTTTTCAAGACATTAAAATTACTGCAAAAGGAAAGAAAATGGGTTTATGCCCTTCTTTATTTCTGTATGATATTGATGATATTTCTGGTTTTTTAATAATAGAAAGTCAGATTCAGCCCAGCCTGTAAGTCTCCATGACCGTAGTAAGTCAGGAGAGGCAAGAGGGGCTCTTGCATTTTTTTCTTTAGCAAAACCTGTAGCCTTCTGGCCAAATCCCACAACCTTAGAAAGGCAGCAAAGTATTTCAGCTCTTGATGGCCTGCCTGCGGACTGCTCCATCGTTGAAGAAAATGCACTTGGGGGACTGTGGGGCGGGAGTGTTCCCTTGTCTTTGATTTTGGTTTTCACTTTTGAGGGTTATTTTTGTTCATGTATTTTTTTCACTTCCTTGAGCATCACTATCATATCAGAAACTAACTTTTTAGAGTATCTTTCTTCTCCTGCCCTTTAATTAACAGATGAGCGCTACCAAACATCATCCCACAAATATTTCAGCAAAACCAAGACATTTCTAGTGTATATATACGGTAAACAAGCGGAAGGAAAAAGCAGGATTTTCTAGCAATCATATAATATCAATAGTAGGCTTTCAGCTTATTCTGAGGCTTCAGAACTAATTTGGAGGCAAGGAATTAATTTTTAAATTACTTTTAAATAGAGTGCTGAGGAGTGAAAAAAGCTGCGTTGACTCTGCATGGGGAATGGAGCAGCAGCGACCCGGACCATCTTTCCTTGGGCACCGCTGCGTTATAGTTGTCTCGGGGGGGTCTTCAGTATTCAGAGTCGGATACCGGCTCAGTGTGAAACAAATGGAGTCCGCCAGCCTTTTGTGGCGTCTTGTAAAGCCTTTTTCTCCCTCATACTTTAAAAATGAAGGGAAATAGGGAGGAATTTTCAGGTTTGTTTTTGAGTCGTCTGGCTTGCTGCTATGAGATTGTGGAAATGCTTTCGCTACTCTTTAGTTACCCATGAATGATTGTGACTAGAACATATCCTGAGAGAATATATGCTTCTGGTTTTGCTTATGCTTAATTATCTTTTTTGTGCTGCCTTCCCACAGCACCTACCTCACTCAGATTTTGGTCTGTGAGTCTGTGACTGAGGCTCCACAGTTTGAGAATAATGCAAAAAACCCCAACAAATAATAATACAAAATCCTTAAATACAACTACTGTGCTATTTTGTAGATGCTTAGGAGCCTGCTCGATAAAGCTTGGAGGAAAAATTGTCTGACTTGTAGGTAATTTTTACTGAGGTGCAATTGCCCTTAAAGCTCAGAGAGAGTTTTCCCTGAATAAAAAGTCAGAGAAACGATGCGTAGGCTTGTGCAGTCTCTCGAGCAGCTTTCAGGTTTGGGGTTGGTTCTTGGGGGTTCCCCCCTCTTCGTTCCCTTTACGTCTGAACCCTTGGCAGCTTTCCAGCATTGTTCTCCAACCTGCTGTGAAGAAGTGGAGGAGCGGTGCTCTCGCCGCTAATTCAGCAGAGATTGAGCGATAGCGTTTGGTAAAGGTTACAGATGCTGGCTGAGGATAGGTTCAGAGTCACCCACCCGGCCACGTGCCTCAGCCTGTGGTTCCTCCCTGTTGTATGTGCCTGTTTCTTACTCAGTGAAGGTAAATGCTACCAAAGCTGGCCATTGCTCTTCAGGATCTCTCTTACGATTTTTTTTTTTTTTTTTTTGCATATCTTTTCTGTTTTTGTTACATAACTGGAATAACTGATGCTCACTGTAAATACTGTGACCCTGGCAAAAGCCTCTCTTCTCTCTCTTCATTATAAGTGCTATGGACATGATTGTGTCTCTGTATAATGCAGAACAGTGGCAAACCAGACTCCAGGTAAATTTGTCATCAAAGCAATTACCAGCCAGTATTGTCCACCAGCACAGATTTGACAAGCTCCACAGTGTGCCTGGATACCCACATTCTTCCTTCTCTTTGGTCATCACCTAACTTTTGCTATTGGAATGCAGAGTTTTTGTAAGATTTCCCAAAGTTTGGTTTCATGTGTAGCAAGGTGTTCTGGTTGGGTTGTGCTGCTGGGTCTGAAATCTAAATCGTGTTGCCCTTCAACTACTTGTGATACTGGATCTCCAGCGTTTCCTTTGTTTTCATGGAGGCTTGAAAATTCTCCAACTGTATCATCTTTTGTTGAAGAAGCAGTTTTGTTCAGGTTTTAAATGACTCCTTCTACTTGCATAGGGTTGTTAGCTGCTTGCAAAAAGGTTGTGGAAATAGTGTTAAAAAGTTTGTAGGTTTGCATTCTCCTTGCACCAGCAGAAAATTGCATTGAGGGTTTTGCTGGATGACTCAGATGAGGCACAGCAAAGATGCTGTGCTGCCATCCACTTTGCAGACTGCTGCTTCCAGTTAAAATATGGAGAGACCCCCTTTGCCCCAGCTGTTTGATACTGCCCCTGCCCCTCTGCCAGCAGTTAGTCTTGCATGTGTCTGCTTAGCAGAATAGACTGTGTGAGCACTCCCTAACCCACTTGAGGCAAAATCAGAAAGCTCAGGTTGAACTGCGAATGAGAGCTGCTTAAATGAGGATGGCTGTCGTAGTATTGGTGTGGCTGTTCCTCCTCTGCCCCAGGCAGGAGGGATGGCTGGACCTGGGGACTGCTTTAACCCTCCCACTTGAATCCGCAAAGGGATCTGTTTGCACAGTGTGACCGTATCTAAGCAGAAGCTTAGACTGGTTTAAATAAATCCATTTAACACTAGTGCTGCAATCGTATTTTGGCAGAACTAGAGTGTTTCTGTGAGCCTGGATAACACATTAGTTTGCAAAATGTTCACTTTTAAAACGTCCAGTATTGTTTTTCTAGCAGCTCTTTCCCTCTACTCTGCCTGGTGAGAGGCTAACACTTGGGGCTTTCATTTCTGAGTGGGTTTTTTGTCCACGTGTCTTGGTACATGCTCCCAAAGCTCATGGTGCTGTGCAGGTAGCAGGCTGCCTGTGGTCTCTCAGCAGGTGGTGACTCTTCCTTTGCTGGAAACAAACTCATCCATCCGTTCATGTGTGAAAATCTCAACAGTCATGGAAATTGCAGTAGAATGAAGACATGACAATGAAAGTCTCTCAGGATGACCTGGCAAATGAAAACGGGGAAGAGAAAGACACTGCCACCCAGACTGAAAAGGGTCCTATTTTAAAGAGTTTAAAGTTGTGTAGAGCTTTAGCTAAGCTGGGAACCAACTGGGTAGTCCAGGATAACTCCTTGGTTTTACTAAGTGGAGGAGCATGGGGAAGAAGTTTTAGGTTTTCCTTTGTATTGATGAATCAGGCTGCCTTTTTTTTTCTTTCTTGTTTTTGTAATAAGGATGTTTCTTTCCAGTTCAGGTGACACCAGTTTAGCACTCAAGTTGATCTTGGGGCTTTCATGTTTGTATGCTCACAACAGTGGCAGATTGGGACAAAGCAGTGCCGTGATGGATGACGAAGTGGCGTTGTATTCTGGCTATAGAATGACTGAAGGGAGACTCTTAGTGATATTGCTGCTGTTGCAGTTATTTGATCATGATTGTACCTAAGCAACTTATTAGCAGAACCATTGTGTTAGACTTTACATAGGTACATGGAAATAGACACTTAAAATGCATACATATACACACGCGCACACATATACACACACATTCTAAGTTAATAAAAAGTAAGAACTGGTAAGAACTCCTTGGAGTGAGATGATACCTAGAGCCAGTGCCAGTGAGGACGCTGCAGCCTCCTTCAGTCACCCAATAAATGTCCGGTGTCAACTGGCATGGTCTAAGTCTTAATGGACAAGTATATATTAGATTTTTCCCTGATTAAACCGCCAGTCATCCTGCAGGAACACTTCCAAATCATGCTCTCCTCAGCCAATAGGCTGGGTTTTCTTCCTTGATTTCTTTGCAGCTGGTGAGCCAAACCAGCATCGCACCTGCTTGCCGTTCATCCGCCGTCTTTGCCGGTGCCAGACCAGCTGTGCAGCAGCAGTTGCCATCTGTCTGGGGTGAGGACAGATTGCTAGTACAGAGACTCAGGAAGTAATTATAAGGCGAATTTAATTTGCTCTTTGAGCACATTGAGGTCCAAGTAGCTCTCCCTCCCCCTGCTGAAAGAATCAAGGGGGGGAAGAAAATTATAGGAGGGAAATGCAGGGAGGAAAGAATCGAGCTGAGTCCTCGCCATCTGTCCACTGCGACTCGCGCAGCTGCTCTGCCATTGACAGGTTGCTGTCTCTCCACCCAGCGCAGACAGCCAAATGACTTGCATCGTGAACACAAACCACTGAAGATTAATACTAGTAAATAGCCTGGTCAGAATAAACTGTACCCGGAGGCGGAGCCTCTAGCTGCTCGAAAACCTTCAACCTCATCCTTCTTCTCTCCACCCAAGATTTTCCCAGAATTTGGGAGCCAAATATAATTTCAGTACGCATGCTCTTTCTGGATCAAATCCTGTACCTCTGAATGCAGCACGATCAGTTTTGGAACATTAAAAGGTTATCTAGAACCAAAGGGGAATGGCCAGTTAGAGCTACAGTGGGACTACTTCTGTCCTTAAAATTACTTAAGGGTGTGCTTAAATGCTTCGTTAGCTCAGGGCCTCCATCTGCTACCTGGGGCTGCATGGTTTCTGACAGTCCCAGCTCCAGGGACATGTGGAAGATGCCCTCCTTTTATTTGTGAGGAATATGTATTTTGCATCTATTGCTGTGGAAATGTGGCAAACAGGCAAACATGGACTTCAAGGTAACAAATACTAGAAACTAAACATAAATACCAAGGGTGTATTGTGCTTTTGTGAATGGCTTGAGATATCTTTCTTGATAGAGAAAGAAAGGTGTGTGTGGAGTCCACCTCTCCTCTCCCAGAGACTCCTCCGTGGGGGTCTCATGACAACCTGGGTCCTGATCCAGTGTCTGTTGACATCAATAGAAAAATACCTTGTGTAACCAATATAAAAAAATCCAGCACAACACTATTTTTGGTTTTCCTCTCCTGGTATTACTAATGATCACAGAGATTTTCCAGAGATTAGTCACTGGCAAGTGTCCCTTCCTGAGCCTGAAGGACCATTCAGGCAGTTGTTAATCCCCAAGAATAGCTCTGTGCTTTAGTCATTACTGAAAAATTGAATATTGTTTAGAGGCTCAGTGTGTTTCTCATAACTGTTCAGAGAGGTGATGGTGGGGTGACATTACAGCTCCCTAATGTTTGCACTGTAGGACTTCAGATTTTTAGTGGCAGGAGCACAAAATGATAGCCGAGTTGAATCCAGGTGCTTTTTGTGATAGTCCTGTAATTGCTGCTACTTATATTTACCTCTTCTTTTTTGAAGTCAGTTTATTTCCCACAAAACCTTTCCCTACATACTGCCTCTAGCGCACCAAGTCCTGACATTGCTGCACACCTAGCCTCTGGCTGGTTTCAGTGATGGAGGATTGATGGAGCCAAGAATCTGCTGATTTCTGTATGGTAAGTCCAAGCCTGACATTCACATCTCCCCAGACTTTGGCAACTGAGAGATTAGAGACCCGGTCTGTGTCCTCCCAACAGTACTTTACTCTCTGCTATTCAGGCATATCATCCTCACTAGAGAGGAGTAAAAAACTTCTTTTATATTCTTTTCTCCTTTTATTCTCAAGGGGTTCAGGCAGCAGTACCTGCTTTGAGAATGGCAGCAGATGCAGGCTGTGGAGCTGTAGTTTCATGTTACTAGGCTTCCTTGGGAAGCTTTTCACTAAAGCAGCTGCCGTCTCATGCGTAATCAGAAGCTGAGTCTGAAAGTGTAGTAGAAACGTCAGAGGAAATTTAAGAAGTTGTTGCCTCCAGCTATTTGCTACCTTTCTTCAAAATCTGCAAGGCTGGTAGAGCAGAAAGTATCTCAGTATTGCATCTGGCAGCTTCACTGGAACCTCGCCTTCTTTGGCAGAGTAGCTGACACCAATGGATTTTGCACAGAAGCAGAGTATAACACATCCCCTCTGCCAACTTTGCTTTGGTAGAGCAGAGGAAGAGGCAGAAGGGGTAGTAGTGTCATAATTTCTTAAATTTCTCTTTCCAGACTTGGAAAACTGCTTTAATGAGCTTAGGATGAACTGCCTACTTATTGCTCTTTTTTTTTCTTTTCCCTTTTCCCTCACATTATTAAATGCAAGTGGCAATTACTTCTGCTTTCAGGATGCATGACTGTAGAGTACTACAATTCCTGTCCGTGCAAGGACAGGAATCTCTTTTTTTCTTTCTTTTCTTTCCCCCCCCCTTTTTTTCCCCCTGCAGTCATAGTGATCGTGGAAATGGAGAATTACGAAGTTTCGTGTTCCTTTTGCCCAATCCATGCCACCTACCCAAAATTTTCTTTTGCAGCCAGGGCCTTGTGAGCATCTCTTTTCTTGTAACACTCTGCTCCAGGTCCTGCATACATGTCTAATCTGGTGACAATGGTGGCATCGTTAGGCTTGGTTATCCCAACTGTGGCCATCAGTAACCCCACCTCTGCTCTAAAAATAGAGAAATGTGAGTGGCTTTTGCTCTGGTGTATGCCTGAAAGGTGCTGAGACAGAAGCTTGGTGATTTGAGTGCAGAAGTCCATGTTAATGTTGGTGGGCCTTAGAGCATGTTCAGCAAAGTCTACAGATTTGTGAAAAGAGACAGATAAAGTTGTCAGGGGGGTTTTTGGGTCATGACGTTGTCATTCCTTTTTGCCATGCAGACTTTAAATTCTTGCTGTGTTGGAAGTCACTTTTGGCTCCGCTCTGCTGTCAGATGCCTCTCTCTCCCTTTTCTGTTGCTTCTTCCAAAGCTTGCTTATCACTGGCCGTGCCAGGAGCGATGGATTGGATGAGAAGGGTGTGATTTGTTTCTCTAAGCTGGTTATGAGTCTCAGTTGCCCAGGATCCATCAGTCTCTTAATCTCTCCATAGAGGGTTGCTGTTGTTCTTAATAGGAAGCTACTGTTCACGGCGGATGTTTTGCATGTAGGCTTCAGAGGCAGCTGCCTTAAATGTGGTCTGGCACCTCTGCAGACAGAGGCTGAGCACTGGGCTCAGAGAGGGGCCGGGGTGAGGATGGCTGTGGGCAGGACCTCCCCGTGGTGCAGGAATTGCTTATAAATAGGAAGACAAATTGAAATGTTCCCTTTTTGGTTTTCCACCTCCTGCAGTTCTTGGGAAGAGGAAGGAGGCCAATAAGAAATGTTGGTATTTTAGTCAAAAGCAAAGGCAGCTGAAGCGGAATGCTTTTCTTTTTTCTTGAGAAATGTTGCTGCAGAGATAGTGCCAGGCTGCTGTGCAAAAAATCCTGCCTGGATTTGCTTGGTTTTCAAATACGGGGTAAAGTAGTTGACAGTCCCTGTCTGTGAGATTGCCTAAAGTGACTGAGCCAGCAAAGGAGACCCAGCGGGTGCTCAAGTGAAATTCTTCCAAAATGTCCTTGTTTACACTCAGTGCATCCTTTCCCAGTAAAACCCTTCAAACGCTGCTTCAAAAATTCATGCGTTTGAGTGCTTTAATGGAAGCAAAGGAGACACCTTTACATTTTGTCCTGAAAGAGCCCGTGGAAATTTCAAAGGGAACTTTTAGTGTTTAGTTACGCTGCATTCACCCATCCAAGACCTCTTCTCCCTGAGTTACCTGAAGCTTTAATGTTTTGTTGAAAGTGCTGGGGGATGTTGACTTTCATGGGCTGTAAATGGGCAGCCTGTAAAACCAAGGCACTAATATATCAAATATGAATTTAGCTTAAAATGATGCACGTTATGAATAGGATTTTCCAGTCTTTTCCTGCTGAAATTGTTGAATATTTTTCTATAATTTTCATTAAAGCAGAGCCAGGGCAGTGCAGAAAGATTTTAAAATCTCAGTCTATAAAGACATTTATGAATTCGAGGAGTACTGCCGTTGGGATTTTTTTTTGGTCTGTTTTGTTAAGTGGTAGTCACCCCTTGAAAAATGTGTTGCTGTCCTACCTCCACAATTAAATTCACAGCCTGCTTGCAGCGTGAAAATGCTGGCAGTGATGCAGTTGCATTTGCAAGCTTTGCTTGTGAGATGTTTTCACTTAGCTGAATTGAATTAAACTTGGGGTTCTGCAAAATCCAGCTCACAAGGTGCTCTTGATGAACTGGAGCATCGCCACCTATGTCTGTGCAAGCACACTTGCAGTAATCTGTGTGCCACTTGTCCATGCCATCAATTAGTCCTTATGTTTAAGAGTTGGTCTATAGGAAGTGAAGAATGAGAGAGGTTTTAAATATGAATTATTGGAGTTTTGAATGTGGAGAGAGGTTTTAAGTAGGAGTTTTGAGTGTGGAGAAAGTCATAATCAGAGATAAGAGGGGAGATCTTTTGGTGGTTTTAGACTTGGTTGATCCTGTAATTAGCCCTTTAGAATTTCATTTTTGGTTTTGGTACATTCTAGCTTTTTCTTTGTCTCCATGAAGTAAAATTTGACATGTTTTAATGCAGAGCTTTCTATGACTTTTTCATCCTACTTATAAGAGTAACACCAAGGATTTTCAGGAGAAATTATCGCCTTTAGGTTTCTGTCTTCGTAAATTGATGTTCTCAGAGATATAAAAGCAGATTAAGTGTCACTATTGCAGCAGAAAAGAAACTCAGTGATACATGCAACAGAAACAGCCTGTCAGCAAAAAAACCTCAGCTACAAGAAGTCAGCATTAAAAACAATCATATTATTTGTCTGAGGTACAGTGTTGCCCCAGGGAAAGTCAACAGGGGTTTTCCTATCCATTTGTGTAACCAGAATTCATCCTTTAGTTACAATTTGAATTTATAGTATGAGTTTTAACTGAATGAAAGTGAACATTTTTTTTTTTTTTTTTAAAGGAAAAAGATCAGGGAAATAAAGCCCAGAGGAAATAGTGAGATCTTTTTATCTCTGGTGGGGGAAAAAAAAAATCACTTTATACCTGCAAATCTTTGACAAGTCTGAGAAAAGAGTGAACCAAGGTGCTTGGGAAGCCAGCTATAGATAGACTGAACCCCATGGTTTTGCTTGTTGGGACCAGTTACAGACTAGCTTGTTAAATGGCCAAGGAGGGAAAGGCCATGAGCACAAAAGGCCACTTGCTTCATAGACTGAAATAAAGCTTAACCAGCCCAAAGGAAAAGCTATATGTAAGTAAGTCGAGGAATAAAGCCAAGAGTACAGATGGTACATTTTATATCAATGTCTTTTCACTTCATTCTTCCCATGCACTTTTTTCCACACTTCTGGTTGATTGAGCTGAGCTTGCAAAACTCTGAAAGTAGTGACCAAGCCTTTGCAATTTCCAGCCATCGATATGCTTGCTGGTCATTGCAGCCCCAAATTAAAATCTTCCAATAGAAAAAGGTCTGTAATGGTGCTGCTGTGGGTTTTCACACAACGGATCTTGATAACATCAGCTGCGAAGCTGATTGTAGTTTAATTGCAATCACCATTTCCAGCCAGTGTGTTGATTCTTGGCTTGCACCTTTGTAGACTGTAGTCACTGAAATGATAGAGCTTATTTGCTGGCCACTCACGGCTGAATTGAGAGACATAGGCAGTAATACCCGAAATTAGAGTCCGTGTGACTGATTTCTGTGGCTGTAGCTGGCTGAGCAGTAGGTGTAAGTGGGGCAACTGTGTCAGCTCCACTGAAATACTGATTTACAGCAGCTCTCATTGTCAGTCCTGAGGAGGAACTGCCATTCCCTTCACAGAGCAAGTTCATGCTGTATGAGAAATGAATTTCACCCACACTCACAAATAAGTTAGAGTCACTTAGAAAAGGAGGGCAGCTACATTAATGTGTTATTTATAGTGCACCTGTGATGCATGATCCTGTGTTTTACCCTGTGTTTTCGAATACTCACTAGTATTTGGACAGCGAGCCTCTCTGCCAGAAGTAGCATTTTGGATTTGAGCAAATTCCAAAATAGCTGCGCTTTCAAGCGGCATCACCAGCCATGCCACAGCTCTTCCTCCTCTGCCTCATGCACAGAATATACCTGGAAATTACACTGCCCTGTGGCTCAGAGCAGTTTGAGCTGAATCTGGATTTGCGGCAGCTTTGGGGTCCAAAAACCTCTGGAGTCGTGTTTCTTTCCATGCTGGTCAGGAGGTCTCTAAAGCTACAACGTGACGGTTATGTCTGCAAAAGTATTTTGGGTCGTTCAGCGTGGTTCCCCTCAGAGAATTGTATTGCTGCTTTCCCTATAGCGAGGTGGAGGGATGGGTAAGTACTATGTGCCTGAGAAAACTGTAAAGCAGTTCCGAAATTCTGCCTCTGGGAAATGCCTGGTTTAAGGCATGGCATCAACACTTGATAACAAAAGGCTATATGAATTCTTGATTTGCTTTACCTGCCAAAATAACATACTGATTGCTCAGCTGGTGCGAGGAACAGGCTTAAATTACAGTCTCCTGGAACTTCTGCAACAACAGCATCATAGGTTGTTTTTTTCAGGCATTCTCTCTTTCCCTTTCCCCTGAACCTATAAATAGTTTAAGGTATACAGGCTATTAGATGAAAGCAAGATAAATGTAATTCACAAGTTTAAAAAAAATAATAATTTGTACTTCATGCATGCATTGATGGAATAGATCAAATCAATGCTTTGATCTTCAAAGTTAGGTCGATTTAAATAAAAAAGGCAGTGGCGTTTTATTCTGAAATAACCCCCTCAAATCCTGAAAAATAGCACTGTGATGTTGGTTTATTATCCCAGCTAATCAAATTATCACAAGTTATAGGCAAAATGGAGGACTTTTTTTTATGTGCTAGCATAGAAATGTCAAAGCAGGATCTCAAAGCAAAACACTATTTTCATACCCATAAGCATGTAATCTTTTGAGAACCAAGTAGCTATTATTACACTTTCTGTCCATAATATCTGTCTAAAATCAGTGGGATTTCTCATATACTTTAAATTAGAAGATTAAGAATCTTCTTCAATTTGTCTTTTAAGCAGGGAGGGGAAAAAAGCCACAATTCATGACAAGGCCTATTATTTTAGATACATACTTCGATACTATCCACTTCCAGCTGTGGATACTATCCATAGCTAGTGGATCCAGCTGAGATCTGGTGGTCATAGCTTTTGGAAGACCTCGATGTCCTGACTGCTCCAGCAGTTTTGGCAGATGCTTCTAATTATAAACCCAGCTATATCAAGAAAGCTCTACTCTGATACAGCTTGCTTTGCTCAGAGCAGTTTTTACTATACTAGTACAACATCTAGCTCTGTCCACAGGAGTTTTTGTTGGTATAGCATGTTTGTAGCCAGCATACTATGCTCCTATCTTGTGTTTTTGCTGTACATCCCTCACTTCAAATTTGTTCGTGTGTCATCTCCCAGATGCATGCGTGTTGCTGAAAAGGTTGCATTCCCTACCTTGCCCCCAGGTACTAAAAATACCAGTTCATGGCTTTGTAGCCTACAAGCTGCGGATAATTTCTCCCATTCTGCAGGCTGTCTGCTGAGCTGCTTATGTGCGCGCTCCTTAACGCATTGCAGTCAAAATGCACTGACTTTGCACAACACTGTTACTTAAACTAACACCTCTGATTTTGACTAAAATAAGTGGTAACAGAATGAAGCTCACACCCATAGAGCAAACAAAAGATGGGAGTGCAAGGGGATTACTTAGTTCTGTCAAACGCAGGAAAGATTAACTTGAAAATACGTATTTTTAAACACATGCAGTTATTTACATCCTTGTGAAGTGGGTATAAAATGCCACAAACCAAAAGCAAGATCAGTTTGTACCCAGGATAAACTGAGTCAAAAAGCAGATCTATATATTACTAGTTAGATTTAGCAGTGTGTTAGAGCTGGTACTAATGACTATGCAAGTGCAAGGCATGAAGAACTGTACTCAGAATGTGGATGCGGATGTGTGTGAATACCACTGAGTGTCTGTGTGTATGTATGTGTGTATATACATTTTTAAAATTTTTTTCCTAGTAGTGTTTTATATTTGTTGATTAGTGATTTAAAAAAAAAATCTTTGAATTATGAAGATGTTTGTATTGGGGTTAGAAGTCACATAATGATAAATTCTGTGCCGCACCAAGATACCCACTCTAGGGTTGTTTATTGTGGTAATAGTCATCTCAGAGAGGCACTTCAAGACCAGCTCAGGACAGGCTATTGTGATATTATGACCATCATTTGAAGCCCTAAAGAAAGAATTTCCAGTATTTCTAAATGATGCATTTAAGACTTTTTCTGGGTCTTACAGGACAGCTGCTCTCCAAAGGTGATCACTGCAGATCACACAACATATTTCAGACCTTTTTCTGTCACCTCTTCAGTGCTGGAACACAGAACTAGTTGCACTATGTGTGCTCGTGGAAACTCTCTTATCCTCCTTAGTGATAGGTGTAGCTCTTAGCGTTAGTGTTGCTCTCCCCAAAGAAAACAAAACAGAAAAGGGAAATGTGCAAGAAAAAATGTTTATTTTTATCAGTGATGAGATGGAACAGCACTTGTTCCACTTTTGTGTGTGTTGTGTATGAGCTTATTAGTGCACTCTTGAGAAACAACTACTAGAATCACAGTATGTGCAATACTACATTTTGTTCATCTTTTGTTGCAGAGCTGCCTTGTTTGCAAGGGGCTGACTTTTTTCAACCAAATTGTATCGCCTGTCAAGAATTGTCATGTGACTCTTGGAAACCTGCTGCAGAGTCTTCCCTATTTGCTATTCAGTCCTGTTTTCTTCTCCCTTTAGCAGGTAAGCACATGTTTCTGCAATGCTATTTGCAACTGGAAAATGTTTCCAATTTCAGGCACCCAGAGAGTTCGTTTTGTTAGACTTACTAGGGTTAACATCTCTCTTCCAAAATTGCCCACAGATCCGACTGTATTTTCTGCCATAGAAAAATATCTGAATAACAGTGCAGCACTTTGGGATTTTTAATGTCAGCTCGTGTCAGTCTACATCCTTCTAGCTTTAGTGCAGCTTAAAAAATGGTATGCGTGGACTTTCAGCTGTGAATCTATTTACAGCTGAATCAGGGTTGTGAGCAAGCAATAGAGAAAATTGCTTGAATTTCTGCTCTGAGAGAGGAGCCTCTAAATAACTTTATGTCCTTGGGAAAAAAAGCCCTGAAGTAGAGAGCCAGAATGGGTGATGCAGAAGCTCGGGTGTTACCCACCATGGCGACCTCGAGCTGAATGAGAGGGTTCAGATACTGTTCCCCAAGATCGTAGTCAGACAACCGTTGCAGTAAGCGGCCCTGGCTGACTGTGCACTGAAGCATATGAGGAATTCTCAAATGACCTATATATGATTGATGTACATGTGGGTGTGGCAAGAAGCGGCACCGAACAGCTGAGTGGTAGTAATATCTTACACAGCTGCAGCTATTTCTGCAGAGGTGTTTGGCACAAGCCTCTAGAGTTCCTTAATATTCATTGCTAGAATTGGATCCACGTTTGAGGTTCAGGGTTTTTAGGAAGGAGGAAATTTTACAGAATTCTTGAAATCACCTTCAGTAAAGGCTAGTCATTAATGGAGAGTGTGTATGGGGGTGCGTGTGTGCATTATATGAAAGGAAAGTAAATGTGCTTAATCTGTCTTTGATGTTCTGTTTTTATTTTAACATTATCATTGCATGTAGTAGCTCTGATTTTTTTCACAGCAGCTTAGAAATTTTCTCAGAAAACAATTGCCAGTTTCCTCCTCCAAAAGAATTTTCTTTCTGAACATATTAAGAGACTTACTTTCTCTTAAAGATTTATTTACTTTATCACTAAGCTGCAGAACCTAACCTCTGCCATGGCTTCAACTTTTTTTCCTGTGGTTTTTAAGCAAAGAGGTCTTTTCTAAAGGGTTTGCTCTTGAAAACTTCTGTTTTGATTTACTTGGCGGTAATGCATGCTTTCTTCCCAATTTGTAACAAGCGGTAAATAATGGCAATGCCTATTCCATACTGCTACTTTGCAGTGGTAGCTGGATTTTGCTACAGTGGTTACTTGGTCTCATCTCAAGCTGCAGGAGTAAATGGTCCCCTATAATCTGCAGCTCTCACTGGGGCCTTGCACCATAATGCAGTGCAAGGCTGTGACCTGCAGCAGATTTAGCTTGGTATTCAAACTGGGCACAGCTGTTTAGAAGTGAGAGAAATCATTTTCACTTGCGCTGCACTTTTTTCCCCAAGGATTTCCAGAGTGGTGTTACCTACTGCCAGTCTGGATTCCCTGAAAAGTGAGTTAGCAGCACCAGTAGCAGAGAGGGGGTGTTTGACAGCTATGCATTGTACAACGGGAACTTCTTAGTCCCAGGTCATGAAGAGTACGGGTATGGGCATCGCTCTGCTCCTTGTAAGTGATTCCTCTGGAAAAGTCGAGGGAAGAATCTGAGTACAACTCAGTCAGGAAATCCCTGCTACCTCTGCCTGCATTATTTCAAGCATACCCAGAAAACTTCTGCTCGTGAACTTTACAGCCTTCTCTAAAACAAATACCCACGTCTGCTGTTAACTAAGTTAGCAGTCTACCAACTAATCTGTTACCAAACATGGGTTCTGTAAGCAGCAACTCCAAATACTGCTGTTCAGAGGATTCAACCATTGCTAGCAGAACTAAAAGCTGCTCTAATGCTTTACTGAAGTATTTTGAAAAGTTCACTGTGAACACTCCATCTTTGTTTTGTTTGTTGTTAAACTTTTTATTCTTGGTATTGTAAATAACTGCCCCTCAGAGTAAATAGACATGTGCATGCCTTCTGTTTTTAGCGGAGCATTTGCAAACTATCCCACGGTAAACTGTTTATAGATTATTGTGTAATCTGTAACCTTACTATGATGGACAGTCAGATCAGAGTTCCCACCATGCGAGGAGGCATTATTAGACATTATCCCTTGAGCAACTTGCCACCACCCTGACAGAGTGTTTGCTGACTGGAAATACCAATGCCTTATGAAAAAACACCACCTGCCTGCTGCAAACCCAGCATTTTATAACCACTTGGGTTTTTTTCACTGCAAAAGCCGTAACTTCTCACTTGCTGGCAATATAACAGGCTTTAAGTGATGCTTATGGTTTTAAGTGCAGCACTGCATTCAAATTTTATATTCCAACAGTGTGCATATTTTCACAGTTACATTTATTGTTTGCTCTTTGTTGTGGTATGATATAATTTAAAGGTTTAGGAGTCTGGTCCTACTGTAACAGGGATGATAGAAAACATGTATTGAATGTTTCAGGCCCCCGTTAGTTTACATCTGCAGGCCATGGCCTTTGTAAACATTGTACATAGGTTTTACTTTCTGTGTGTGTAGAGTCCCATATTATTCCATGGAAATGTCAAAGGTTTCAAATCAGGCACATACAGAAGCCTTGGCATGGCAGGGGCCTAATCAGAAACAGCAAAGTAATGTGTTTGCTGTGCTCGCAAAGAGACAGAAGTCAGTAGGAGAGTGTTGAGATAATGAAGGAGGTTAGCAATGTTTACTGTGTCACAGCTGATAAGCACTCAATCTTTTCGTAATTAGTATTATGAGAAGTTCCTGGCAAAGTTGTAACTCTTTGTTTGTTCCCTTTTTTCTCCTCCTCCAATACAAAGAGGAGAACCTGACAGTATCTTTATTTATTGTTTAATTCTCCTTGTCCACTGCTGGAGTAGGTGTTACTCTCAGCTCAACTCTTCCCTAGAATCTCAGCTGATTCCCTAGCCAGAAGATGCTCTTAACCAGCAAATCCCATTTGCCTTTCCGTTGAGGCTGTCCCATGAAGGCTGCAAACTTTGCCCTTTTCTCTCAGTCCCGCAATGCCTTTGGTCAGCAGCAGACTCTCCTAGAAATACTCCTAATTTAGAATCATAGAATCATTAAGGTTGGAAAAGACCTCCAAGATCATCTACTCCAACCATCAACCCAACACCACCATGCCTACTGTCCTGGTTTCATCTAGGATAGAGTTACTTTTCTTCCTAGTAGCTGGCACAGTGCTGTGTTTTGGATTTAGTAGGAGAAGAATGCTGATAACACACTGATGTTTTAGTTGTTGCTAAGTAGTGCTTAGACTAGTCAAGGACTTTCTTTTTCAGCTTCCCATGCTCTGCCAGGTGCACAAGAAGTTGGGAGGGGGCACAGCCCAAGATAGTTGATCCAAATTGACCAAAGGGCTATTCCATACCATATGACGTCATGCTCAGTATATAAACCGAGGGGAGTTAGCTGGGGGGCAGCGATCGCTGCTCAGGGACTGGCTGGGTGTCGGTCGGTGGGTGGTGAGCGGTTGCATCACTTGTTTTCTTTTCCCTGGGTTTTGTTTGTCTCTCTCGTTCTCCTTTTCATTACAATTATTATTATTATTATTATTATTATCATTATCTTTATTATTATTATTATTATTATTTTATTTCAATTATTAAACTGTTCTTATCTCAACCCGTGGGTTTTCTTACTCTTGCCCTTCCGATTCTCTCCCCCATCCCACCGGGGAGGGGGAGGGTGAGCGAGCGGCTGCGTGGTGCTTAGTTGCCGACTGGGGCTAAACCACGACACTACTATACCATGTCCCCAAGTGCCACGTCTACACGTTTTTTGAATACCTTCAGGGATGGTGACTCCACCACCCCTCTGGGCAGCCTGTTCCAATGCTTGACCACACTTTCAGTAAAGAAATTTTTCCTAATATCCAATCTAATTTAATAGTTAATATTTAATCTATTTAATGTCTCCTTACTTGAAATACCAACTGAGCTTGTAAACCAAAGACATCTCCCAAAGGTCTCTTCATCTAGGGTCAGAGCATGTACTTGAGGAAGCGAAACATTCGTTAGTTGGATGCCAGATTGTTTACATTTGTATCATGATCAACCAGGCAGTTAAGAGACTGGGGATGACATTAATCTCATCTAATTTTAGGTATTTACAGCTTGGAATACCATATCCATATCTGAACTACTCACATTATGTTCTCTTATAGTTGGTGGAGAGAACAGGCACGCCCTGTCTTAGCTGACCAGTTTTAAATATCCTTTATAGGGGGCAATGAAGTGGACCCTGGATGTGCCTGGTTTTCCGCAGCAACTACAGAATAAGGCATGGATTTTCCTGTACATCTCTACTTACACTTGTACACATCTCTCACATCCCATTCCTGATGTCAGTTACTCCATGTCCTAGTAGATAGTGCTGAACAAGCTTAAAAAATGGAAAGGCCAAGCTAGAGTGACTGAACTTTATCACAAGAGTGTCTTAATTGCACCTTCTAGTTCTGACCTCCTAGGTCACTACGCTGCTGTCACTGTGGTCACGAGTGTCTCCTCTCTCTTCACAGCTCTCTCGGAGAATTTAATCAACAAGAAGGAATTATTTCAAATGTTATTCCCAGTTTTCTTCCTGTTACTTATTTACCACCTCAGTAAAATAGAGACAGTAGTAAAGTGTAGATAAAAGCATAAATACTCGTATCTATTGATCTGCCTATCTAACTGTATGTAAAATAACTATCAGCTATATAACAGCTGGTATCTTACATTTATTACATTTAATTTTGCTATAAGTGAAGGAAGGTGAAAATAGTATCTTTCATTCCTCTTTTTTCCTCAGCTCACACAAATGCAACCCAACCAACTTCCATAGAGCTGGGCAAAGGAGGACAGGTCACCTCACAGAGGTTTGAATAATCTTCCAAAAGTTAAATAATGAGGATTACCAAAATAAGGGCTTAAAAATCATATACCAGGCACAAAAAATCATGATGTGGACTTGAAAACTGGTTATTTTGTATTTCTTTAGAACTTGTGTTCTGCTTTTGAACTGAAGTGGGACTGTTTCAGCACTTGATCTTGAAGACTAGATAGCATTTCTTGATAAAGTAGTAAGAAAAGTATGCAGCTAATGCAAGTGGGTTCTCCTCACATTTTCATTAAACCTCTTAACTAGGACTTAACAAAGTGTCTAATAATTTTGGATCCCTTTGGTTTTGGCCCTCTCATAGGGAAAAAGTGTTACACAGTATTAAGGACTTCATCTTTAAAATGAAGGCTCCTATACTTTTTCTTTTTTTTTTAACACTACTGGGTACCAACAGTAGAGTTGGAAAGCCTTTTGCCTTTAAAAAAAAAAAAATGCTTCAAAACATTTGAACCAAGAAGATTTTCTGTTGAAAGCGTAGGTAGGAAGCAATGCACTACAATAAATGAACAGTGAAAATTTCTGTTTTATTCCAGCAGAGTAAGTTTAGATGTGTTTACGTTTCATGAGACACGCTAAATTCTTGTACCAGAACCAAGGAAACCCAAATGGAGTCAATGAACCAAAAACCTGGATTAAAAAAGCTGTTTATGCCAGTCTGAGTCAAAAGTTCAATTCTGGATACTCTCCTTCCTCAGAGTGTTCAAATCTGGATCCAAAAGTTTCTGTTGGAGACAACCTCTAAAACAGATGACTAACATCATGACACGCACGTATATACACGCACATATCTCCTTTTTAACGTGCAGAGTATTAGCTGAGGGCCAGGATTGTTTTAGATTTATTTTATGTATAAAGTGATTCAACTCTCCCTTCCATGTCCTCTTCCCTTCTCCTAGTCTGGCCAAATCTTTGTGCTGGCTCCTACTGCTGCATAGCCGAATATTGCAGAAACGAAGACGGCTTTTTTTTTTCCTAAATTATTTTTTTATTTTTTAACAAAAAGATAAAAAGTTTTTACTTTTTCTCCCTGTGTTCATCAATCAAATTAAACAGACAGCTTAAAAATTGATGCAAGCAAATGGCATCCAAAGTGCCCTTGTGCATTTTATAATTGCACCCAGCTGTGATTACAGTCCCACAGAACGTATTTTTGCATTTTCTTTTCTTTCTGTGCACTTCTCTGGTGATTCACTCCCTAGAAGGGATTCACCCCTTTTAGGAGAGAGAATTTACTGGTTTCATGACCTTTTATTTCTGCAGTAGAAATGGGTGAACTCACTTGGAATAAATACGAACCAAGCCAAAACATTACACAGGACAAAATTAATTCCAAATCTGACCTTTCTGAGTCTTGGGAGGGAAAAAAAAAAAAGAAAAAAAAAAAAAGGTTGCTTCCCTCTATGTTTTGACCGGGTACCAAAATATCACTGCAGGGACTAAAGCTTTATGGATGTATGTCCTGGTGAAAATCAGATGAATGGCAAAACTGGAAGCACTCGCAGTGCTACAGCTGCTTTTTGGGTACGCGCCTGGAACATGGTGGAGGAGACCCTGTGGCTGCCTGGAAATGCCTGGATGCCCCAGCTGGTTTGAAGCCGCTGGTACGCCTTGCCGCTCCAACCCACCTCACCACCACCGGCTTGTGGTGGCTGTGGCTCAAAAGAGCGGGAACGAGAAAAGCAGCACTTAAAAACATAATGCTGTTTTGGCCCCCATTCGATGCCAGGCTGTGGAGAACTGCAAAAGTGCGAGGCAAGGAGGTTTTATTTGCTTGCTTGGCACACGACAGTGTCCTGCAGGAAGCATCTCCCATCAAGGAGGGGTACAGGGG
This sequence comes from Balaeniceps rex, assembly GCA_013401315.1. Lineage (NCBI taxonomy): Eukaryota > Metazoa > Chordata > Aves > Pelecaniformes > Balaenicipitidae > Balaeniceps > Balaeniceps rex. The sequence continues at coordinate 109,509 of VYZW01045621.1, forward strand.
ACCCTCAGGAGCTGGCCTCAGATTTTTGTCCCCCTCTAAACAGGGGGTGACACACCGCTGCTCCTGGGAGCTGCCTGGGAGCAGGGGACCAGGGACAGGCCCTGCCTGCCGCGTTTGCCCTGCAGGGAGTTCGTTATCCCGTGTGCAATCATCCAGTTCGCACACTGAGTCAAGATAGTGATTTTATTTCATTTCTGCGCAGAGATGGGTGCTAGGTGGTAACTCCACAAAGCTAGCACACCCTTGCAGTAATATTTTAACATATTTATACTCATGTTGCTATATCTCACTCCTTTATATCAGCATATTGTACCGTCATTGGTTCTTAGTCTCTTCACCTTGATTTAAAGACACAATGTTCCATAATTTCACTGCACAGGCCCAGCGGGTAAGGGTCTTCATGTGGAGGCGAGAATATTTTAGCAGAGGTGTGTGTTTTTTCCATGCAAATGAGCATAGTTCATTTAAAGTTCATCTACTCTTTTAGTTCGGGTCAGATTCCATGCTCTGCTGCCCAAGTATCTCTTTGTGAGTGATAAGTTTCTGCTTTATCTAACATTTTGTCCTTGGGTAAATTTCATTCTCTGCTAGCTGACCTCGACATTATGTTACTTGAGACATCACTGCCACTGCCCCTTTTGTGCCTATCTGGAAAACCAAAAGACAGCCATATTTTATAAAAAAACCCCCCACACGTAACAGAATAGCAGTCGATTTATACATGTTTTTAGGGTTAAGCTGTGTCAGTCAGGGGGCCGCCGGCCCAGCTGTCAGGCGGCGGGGTCTGAGCGGGCCACCCTGGCTGCCATTTTGTGTCGCCTCCCCTGAGGCCGGCGCGGCCGCCCGGCCGGCAGGGGGCGCGGCGGCGGCCGGCACTCCCCGCCCTGCCCCTGCTGCCGGTGTCGGGGCGAGGAGCGGGGCAAGGCCCGCGGCGGGCGGCCGGGCGGTAGCCTCTGGCGGGCAGGAATAAAACGGCTTCCTTGGCTGCCTCTCCTCAGGTCGGCCGGCGTTTACCTGCGTCCTGTCCGATAGGAGGCCGGAGCAAATCATGAGGGGCTCTGTCAGAGAGTTAAAATCTGGTTAAAAGTAACGTGCCTGGGAGCACGCCTTCACAGACGTTACGGTGCCTTTTTTATTGTTTTTTTTTGTGTTTTATATGGCTGTTTTCAGGGCCTCCTCCCCACGCACCTGGTGGGTGGGGCTCCTCAGCGCTGCCGCAGCAGCCCCTGTGCCACTGAGGGGCACGCACAAGCCCAGCCTGGCCCCGCCGCCCTCCCAGCCACCTGCCATCACCTCAGGTCTTCGGCCCTTCAGGTATCATCAGGCTGAAACCTGGCATGTGGCGCAGATGGGCTGAAACAAGCAAACAAAATAGTAGGCTGACACAAACAGGTTTGTTTAAGAGTCAGGGTGAGCAAAGGCTGCAGTTTCTCTGTGAGGCCAAGCTTTGTCCGTCCTCCTGTGATCCTCCTCTCAGTGGTCACCCTGTCTCACCGTGAAAACATCAAGTTGGTGAAGTTTGGTACCAACCTATTTATAAAGACCAAAGTATCTTAAAAGGACTTCAGACAGAGATTTGAGCATGGAGCTCACCACAGTCCAGGCTTCCCCGCTCATGAGAAGTTTTCAATTTGTTTATTTTTTCCAATCACGTTCCCAAAATGGAGTGTGCTCTGCAGGAAGTGATTCAAGCCAGTGCTGGCTGCAAGCCTGGGACTACCTGGCCTATGGCTTTCTGTATGAAGGAGACGTGCATCCTAGAAACATGGCCCAGGGCTTTCGGTAGCAGGATCTCAGCGGTCCAACAGAGCATCTGGGAGCCTTGCTCGAGATAAGTCCTTCAACCTTTCTGCTTTGGAGTGGGGGAGCTCAGTCTGTGTGGGCTTTCAAACTGCTGGCCATAGAGCAGCAAGCCTGAAAGACCCTGGATGGCTCACAGCTCCTGATGCCATGAAGCCTGAAACCTTTGTGGTGCCAGCGGTTTTATGAGAGGGGAAAAAAAAAAGGAATTTTAGTTTTCCATATGGTTAGAGAACTTGAACTATTTTGCAATGAAAAGTTAATATAGCCTGAGTTTGGAGAACAGATCATTTGAAATGACTAAAGGAAACCTGGTGAACAAGCAAGCTGGAGCAGCAGGACTCATCAGGAAAGAGAGACAGGAAAGACACCACAAAGCTGCTGAAGAAGCACAAACCTTCTGAATGACACCTCTGTTCTTCCACCACATCCCTCAGTAGCTTGAGGAGGCTGGTGTTTATGCTGACTTTAGGGAGGGAGGAGTACCTTGACTAGTAATCTAGATGTTGCTACCTTGTGGGGAAAAAAAAAGGTTTCTGGAAGGAAATGTAATGGAATTTGCCTTACCTCCTCGATAATGAGGCATTCCTTCCAGGTGATAACTCAAACGGTGATGTCATGGTGATGTCTGATTGAAGATTGAGACTGGCTAATGAGCTTGAGTGAGAATGAAAGCAGTTTTTCCAAACCTCACTGTGGAGTCTAAAAAATTCCAGCACTCTGCCCTTTGAGATAAGTTATTTCCCATAGCATCCTCAGAAAACACTGATGTGATACATACTGGGAGGCTGTAGTGTTGGACCTGCTGACCTGGTGAAATGAAGATTTAAAGATATAAGTGTAAAATAATTTGCATGATGAAGGCCTTTTTTACCCTTGCTGTTTCCACTACCTGGTATCTCGGTCTGCAGGGACTGTCTCATCACATGCGTATGAAAAGATGGCAAAAGTACCCATTTTTAAGTTCCTAATGAAAGCTCCACCATGCTGAACACTACAGAGTCCGACTACACAGCTAGATGTTGCAATTTTGGATTATCTTTAAAATCTCTCTTGAGATTTTTCCATTCAGAAAAATATCCTTGTGATGCAAAGGGAGAATGATAAATTTTCTGAAAGAATCTATTTGTATTGAAGGCCAGGCTTTTGTGATTTTTACAGGAGTACAAGATTTGTTCCAGAGAGCTGTAGTACCATTTCAGTAACAGCAGCGTAGTACCACCAGAGTCAAAGATCCCCCAGATTTGCAGAGCTGTCTCTTGCATTGCTCAGTACTGAAGTGACCTCCCTGACTTATGCACAGGAGGTGGCAGTAATCTCAAGGTATGGTTCATGTGTCCAGCCATGCTCACGTTCTTATGGAGAGAGAACATGATACAAGCGATATCCAGGCTTTGAGAGTACAGCCAGGATATCACTCGTAACTAACAGCTGGCCACCAATGCAGTTTATTAGAAACTCATCTAGTTACTGAAGTGGGTTCTTTGTCTTGGTGACCTTCCAAGGCAATCAAAGCCTTCTTGGAAGACCTTGAATCAGAAATGTTTGGATATAAGAAAAATAGCACTGCGCAGCACACAATTCTGATCTCCCAGGGTTCACAGATTTGGAAGGCGCTGTACCATATATAACTGTAGAAGACAGCGCTGAGATACTGTAGCTGCTGCATCAAGGTCATGGTGTTCCGGGATCCAATTAAAATTATGCAAGATAGGCAATTTAGGAAAGAATTCACATAGAGCTCAGGGAGGGAAAAAAGTCATATGCGTTATGAGCTCAGTTACTCTGTAAGATTAATTTTCCACTATCTCATGATCTTGTAATAAGAGCACAAAGTATTTTAAACGTTTGATTTCCTTATTGATCAGAACTCTGAGACCTTACTTTGTAAATCACAGTTATAGGTTTGACTTCCATTTAACAGCAAAGTTGTGGGCTTGCCTTGGAGTATACGCTGGTTGCAGTGGGTTGTGAGTTTGGTGAGTGGGCAACAGTGAAACCTGGAGCAGGCACGTCTGATGCTTGGAAACCCACCTCCTTCCCTGGAGGTGATGTGAATAGAAAAGGTGGCAATGCCACAGGTACTGTAATCCAGAGCATTGATCCTCACCTCCTCCAGCATAACCATCATGCTCATTCGGATCACTGTGCTGTCTTTAATTCCCAGAACCTATAAAGAGATAATGAGGAATGATACTGCAAGTTAGGGGAATTGCCATTTGATGGAAAGCTTGATATTTTGGATGGGGGTGTAACAGGCCTGTTCCTATCCTAATTCTCTCCTAATTCCTATCTCCTGAAGGACAAGGATAAAAGATTTAGCTGTCTACTGTATTTTAAGAACTGCTTATATTGTTATGCTCTGTAAACCGAAAACTGCTGCTGGCAAAGGGGATGGGATTTCATGGACGCTTTGAGCAAAGTTTTCCTTACAGGTATTGCTAGATTCATGACCTGTGTTAGATTAGGCTGGTGACTGGGGACTTATTCTGAGCTCCGGGCCCTGTTTTGCTAGCTGGAGTACAAACACTGAGTGAAAAGGGTAAAGAAGAGCTGAAGCAGAGCTCACAGTCCAAACAGGCAAGACAAAGACTTGATTCCCTTAGAGCCAGCCAAAGAGTGGTTTACAAACGCTGTTAGTACCAGCGTTTTTGTCTCCTTTTTCTATTTCCTTTCCCTTTCCTTTATCTATAAAAACTTTGCCTGAGAAGAATTAGCTAACCAAGAAAGACAAGAAAGGAAGAGGGAGCACAAGAGTAAAGGGTGACGGAGAAGCAGGAAGCAAGCGAGGTGGGGCGACTGAGAGGCTAAAACAGTCAGTGAACAGATAAGAAATGTCATCCAGCAGAAAACTGTGAAAAGAAACTAGACACAGGTGGTTGCTGCAGTCCGGAAGGTCCTTTGCTCAGATCCAGGTCTCTCTTTTCTGGTGAGAAAGTCTCTGAGGCACATTCATGCTGCTCTGCCTCACACCGAACAAAACTGGGAAGGGAAGGTCCAAGACATTGGCCTGGTGCTCCGCAGGTTTCAGTGATTACGGGTGTCTGTGTTTGGTGCAAGCCAGTGTATCTGCAGGGCAGGCAGTGGAACAGCAGCAGCCGTGGCTGCCTGCGGATCGGGTCTGAAGCTTTGTAGGACAGACTGCGCTTGCAGGTGTTACTGCAGAAATGTCGAGGGGGGCAGAGCATCCCTTTCCAGCGGTAGTAAAAGGACGCTTCTTAGTTGTCGCCTTCTGCTTGCTTAGGAAGGAGATGCTGTCTTGAGCATTTCTTCTTTTTCACAGCGTACAAGACAAAGAAACCCCATGTGCTACATGCAGCTGAAGGAGCAGAAACCCCAGCTCCATCTAAAGGGGGCAACTGTGGTCATGTAGGCACTATTGGACATGGGATACAGAAGTATGGGGGTACACAGGAGGTGTTTCAGAGGTTGGGGAGATGGCCCAGGAAGCCCAGGTCACCTCCTATAAATTAGAACTTGGCTGCGGTGAGGCCAGAAATAAAGCAAAGCACTAGCAAAACCAAGGCTGTCGTGTGACCAGCCTCAATAAACGACAGGCAGAAACTATCCTTGAGAGTGCCTTTATCTCCAGAGGTTGCAGAGAGTCAGTGGGATAGAGGGGGAAGGGTGCAAATAGTACCTGTTTGGTTTCATACTGTCTTTATTCTCTTTATTCTTTGTTTTCTGATGATAAAGGAGCTTTATGTGGATATTGTAGCAAAGGAATTGATGAGTCATAAGGTTACCAACTTCATTTCCCCCTCTGCTCCTTTTATTTTTTTCCTGATATTCACATCTCCTCCTTGCTTCCCACTTTGCCCCTCCTCTGCTGGCGCAGCAGGACGTGCTGTGCCTTTAAGAAGTATGGTTTTTCAGAAGACTAATTCCTGAGCTTTGGCATGTGTTGAGGCATGTCCTAAGTTTTGTGGTATGGTTTATGAAAAACTTAGGTGCATTTGTCTAGGGAGGTTTTTAACTCTTTTCTGCCATAGATAACGCTTTACCTCTTTGTTCTTCGCTTTAAGAGCATACACCATTCAGCATTTCCATAGGGATTTCTGCTCTCTTCTCCAAAAGAGGAGGGGAGATAATGTGAAGTAGCGGGCTTCCGCCCCCCACCCCCACACCCCCCCCAGTAAAATTTATATTTATTGAGTTGGTTTTTACATGGCAAAGCTCTGGTGAGTAAAGCTGAGATAGCAAATTCTCGTGCTGATTATATCCTCCCACTGGCACCAATATTGCTGCAGTGTTAACCTGTCATTGCAGTAGCAGAACAGTGTAGCCGAAGACACGCTGACCTGTAGCTGTCACAGCATCGGCAGCTTTATTATGAATTTCATATATTGTGAATTTCTTAATGTTCCCATTCATCAATGTGACTTTTTGCTTCCTTTCCCCTCTTGTCATGGTAAAAAAGAAACTTGTAAGAAGACAATATGATTATACTGTAAAAATTAACATAGCATTACGTGAATAAAATGTAGGGTTTTTTTCTTTTGTTTTTTTTTTAGCAAATCTCATTCTTTTGAAACCAAGTGCATGCTTGGGGAAGTCTGCCTGGATTTTTTTTAATATTTTCTAGGGGCAGCAATGTGATCTTTAAACCACAGCTCCCAGTGAGAACGTTACAGGCATTACGGGCATACCAGTAGGTAACTACAGAGTTACCCTTGGTGATTATTTTAAAAGCCGTGTTTGCTACGAGGTCCTGGATCTGCATGCTAACATTGTCTTGTAATAACAGCGTAAAACCTCTTGGGCTGTCAGCCTATATTCATGTACCTATATGTTGTTTTAGGCCTCAAGACAGCAAGCAAGTCCAGGTGAGCAGAATTCCCCTATGTCTCCGGCACCGTGGTGGCTCCGGGACTTGCTGTGCAGTCACCCGCAGGTTGTGGGCCCCACAGATGAAAGAATGGTTTCTAGTAGAGACAGGCCTGTTTTTATGAGGAGAGATGTTGGAGGGGAAGGGAGGGAGCAGGAGCTAGGGCTGGATGTGCCTTCCACACTGTGAGGTGGTTGTGTGGCTTTGATTAAATCACTTAACCTTTGAGCTGTAGGTTTCTTGTGAGTGAAATAGTGGTATTAGCATCGTGTATGGCATGCTGGGATTAAATGAATTAACCTAACAGTACTTTACAGTCTCAGCTCTGTAAATGTGCTGAGTGCAGTTGTTCTATTTAAGAAGCTTGTAGTGCTCATTACTGAGCCTATGGGAGGGCCCCCGCGAATCCCCCATCCTCCCCTCCCTCCCAATTAGTCCGGTCAGTGCTCTTATCCCTCTCCATGACCAATAGCAAGCAATATCTGCCGCTTAGCCTCTCAATCTTGAAGCACTGCTGTATTGCGACAACTCTCTTCACAAGTGGCTACAGAGGAACGGCCGTATTGCAAGCCCTGGCGAGGAGCTCGGTCTTCTGCATCGCCCTCCGTCCGCCCTGGCCCAGGGAGTCCCAAGCTACCCAGTCCCTGCAGCATCTCCTCAGTAGCATGCTGGAACAGGAGGTGGAGGTCCTGGGATCTCTTGACATTTCTGCCACCTGCTCATGGGGTGGCCTGGGCAAGTCACATCACCTTTCTCTCCTTCACTCTTAACGCTGAAGTGCAGATCATATCTTTTAACTTCATACCCAAGAGCTGCTCAGGGCTGAATTAATGAATGCCATGAAGTCAAGGATGTCCACGGACGCACAGCACAATGTAAATGTGAAGTATTACTCTGTAATTATCGGTGGAGATAACCCTTGCTGAAAATGATTTATTTTCTCATAAATCAACATTTGATCAGGTGGAATCATAGGAAGGAGGAAGAAGTGTAGAGAAAGCCTGTCCTCTGGTACCTTAATCTGAAATTTTTCAGGAAGCTGGAATGCTGCCTCTCCCATGTGTTTTGTGCATGCGTCGACTCTGAATCTAGTACTGGTTACTGAGATTGATGGGGTGGCATAAAAATAGTCTGGCTTCTATAGGTGCAATATTTCAACGTACAGACGGAGAGAGGTCCTTTTTTTTTCTTCTCTTGGGATTCGGCATTTTATGAGGAAGCAAAGTACTGCTTTTTGCAGTGTTGTCTGGCATATCCAAGGTTGACACAGCAGCTCCTTGGGTTCAGTCAATTAGCAAGTTGAGGATTTTAGGAAAAAAAGCAGATAAAACGTTATTATGTAGCTGCTGACATACTGGCATCATCAGGGTACAGTTTATAAAGTCTCTGGTGCTGCTGAGGGATTGAAGAGTTAAAAATTCCAAGGGTTTAATCCAGTATAATAACATTTTGCAAGGCCTATCAAATTCACAGCAAGTGAGAAGCAGAAAAGCAACTGAGCTAGGTGGAAAATGAAGTTAGATGGAATTATATCACCACAGGTTTATCTAACTAGTTGTTTCACTTAACAGGGTAGATGTACTTTTATCTGAGCCCTCAGCAGAAGCTCAGACCGAGTTGTGCTCCCCTGCTCTCCCGGGCTGTGTTATCCACAGAAACGGAGTGCCCTTCATCCGATTTGAACAAAGCAGTGTTCTGCTGCATCTGTTTTTGCTCGCTGATTTGTACTCTGTAGAAGCCATCTCGTTCCTTAGAATACAGCCATATATTGTTGTGTTTGTTTTCCTTTTGCTGCTGTGTACATAGTGGATTGTTGTTCGTTTGTTTGAAGGATTTAAACATCTGGAAGAGACCGGGGATAGCGATGTCTTTGTACATAGGTTAGATGTGGAGCTACAGGTCCCTTCCAAAGTGAAATGTTATATGCCATCTACTGTGATGCTCATTTGTATATTTGAGGGTTTTGGTGTGGGAAGGACGATCAATATAACGCTAATCCAAGCAGCTGGATAAAACTACTGCCGCTAAAAGTAGCACAGGGTAAAAATGGATTTATTTCCCTAGGTAGTTCTGCAACTGCTTCCCATGGAGGTAATACCAAATACAAATTTTGGAAGTAAATATTTATATGCAATAAGCTTCGCTGAGTTTGGGCAAGTAGTGAGAGGAATCAGTTTTTACTAAAATACGTCAATAAACGATGCACATAGGGCAGATCTCACCCTGAGAAATTCAGTTCTCCTGTAATGTAAGCTTTGCCGTATTATTTGGACACAAACAAATCCAATTATAGCCCAAATCTAGACAACGGGTTATCACAGATGAAAAGACTAATTAGAAAGTGGGGAAAAAAAAAGAAAGGATAAGTTCGTCTGTGGTGCAGCCCCCTTCCAGCGAGTGGAAGGTTACTCTGCAAGGAGCCCTTGTGGCTTTTACCAGACTATTTGCAGACCAGTGCCGTAGCAACAGAAGAGCAGTTTTTAGGCTCTGGCTCAGTCTATTACAAACAATTTCTTTTCTGAGAAAGCTAATCACTGTTTTGTTACATTACTTCCCAGCAGATGAGCCAGGCACTCCTGAATTTAAAACAGACCCGCGAGTGAGTGACAGCGAGCTAAGCACAGGCTGGAGTCTTGTAGCAGCATATCCTTCAGCTCCAGTGCTGCCGTCAGAGAAAGAAAGAAGATTTTTCCTTTGAAGATAAGACACCTGGGGCTTTTGTAGAAACTAAGTATGCCCCTAGTTGTGCAGCTGTTATCTCGATTAAAAAAAAAAAAAAAAGGCAGAGAAAGACAAAGCGTCTGGCTCTTCTATGCACCACTAAAAATTCCTCAAAATGCTAAAACCCAAACCAGCACTTTTCATTCTGCACTTGTGTTGCTTGCGAATACTTGCTGTCTTGTGGCTTATGTGACACTTTCAGCCGAAGCAGCCTCCCAGGCGAGCCATGAGGCTGTGCTGTGTGCGTGCGGGAGAGAGGGAGTGCGGGAGTGTGCATATGTATATGTATGAGCAAGGGAGCGAGAGCGCGTGTGTGCAGTGTCGTAACGTGGCAGGGCACAGGCAGTTATGAAACTTTCCAATAAAGTCTCAGTGCGTCAGTATTGGTTGCTTGGGTTTTGTTGTTTTTTTTTTTTCTCTGTCCGTTGCCCTCCAGTTTCATTTCCATTTATGAGTGCAGAGAGAGAGAGGGAGAGGTTGAGAAATGCTAGCAGACCCCCCCAAGCCCCTGGAGGAGCCGAGCAGTTCCCACGACAGGTGGAGCACGCCGCCTCGGTGCTGAGCGAGATTCCCGGGTGGCGGTGCCCGGGGACAGGGGGAGGGGAAGCCGAAGCCCTCACACTAGGGGCAGCTGCGGTTGCAAGGGGCCCCTTCAAAGTGCTGCAGCAGCAGCCAGAAGTTCGACTTCTATTTTTTGAAAGGACTGGAGAAATTATTAACCACAGTTGATGACGTCAGAGTTGATCTGATTAAAGGTTTGTTTTCTTGCTGGCAGAGGTGTGCTCCGTAGAGACTGGTTCTCTCTTCTTTTTTTTTTAAGTTTCTTTTTTGAACAGCAAACGGAGGGAACTGCTCGCATTGCTGCTGCTGCTGCTGCCGCTGCTGCTGCTCCAGCTGCGTGTGTGTGTGTGTAAACAGGATGGTGTATCTGTAGCTGCCACGCGCAAACACACATTTGACCATGAGGACTCTTCGCAGGTTGAAGTTCATGAGTTCGCCCAGCCTCAGTGATCTGGGCAAGAGAGAGCAGGCAGCCTTGGATGAGCGGGGGACCCAGCAGCGACGGGCCTGCTCCAACGCTACCTGGAACAGGTAAGGTCTCGCACGATGTGCCGACTCCCCTGCAGCGTCTCCGTGCTCCCGCGGCCGTGATTAACGTCTGGGTAGCTGCTCCGTCGGCTTGCAGGAAGGGCTGCCTTGCTCCCGGCTCGGCAAGATTACGGTACGTCGGGCTTCTGCGTTGGTGCGCTACACGTACCGGAGTTCACGTTCAAGTAAAAGACGGGAGCGGCTTTTTCCCGCTTGCTGTTAACCTTTCTCTGAAGGCTGATAGCAAAGAGCCTTTCCTGCAGATGGCTCAGCCTGCTCTTCCTTGTGACGGGCAAGGACTTATTTCAAAGGGTCCAGCTACAGATATCTATCTATCTAGATATTCTCATTCGAGGTTGATTTGGTTTATTTTAGTTAAAAAAAATTACATATACACAACTATTAAAATACATTCTTTTTATCTGCATAAGTGTATATATTGCTGGTTGTTGATACAGATATGACAAAGTCTACTCAATTTACTCACATTAATACAAATATCTGTGTGTGTGTGTGTGTATGTGCACACGCAAGCACACTCACTTTGGAAAAGGGAAAAATAAGCCCTGATTGTTTTCTTTCTTGTGTTTATACATCTGAATTTTATTACTGTTTGACCAAAAAAAACCCCATGCAAACATTTTGTTGACAATGTGTCACTTAGCACAGATATTCAGAAAGCATCTTAATGACCGTTTTGGTGACATTCTTAAAGATGAATCTAAGTCTCTAAGTCGTTAGGAATTATATTATGTCCTTTTTGAAAATGAAATGTCATCTCCTGGGTCACAGCTCGGAAAGCATCATTTGTAATGTTTTATAATTGTATGGCGGTACAGCTGTAGGAAGAAAAATACCAGTGAGGTATAGACACGTTTGTTAAAGGTATTTGAGTTCTGAGAAAAAAAAAATCATAAAATATCACATCTTCTGTCCCTCTCACCACTCGATTTGTGGTTTCATGCCTGCGTTATGAAGTAGTTGTTTAATGCCAGCAGCACACCAAGCGCTGAAACTGTACTGGTCACAAAAGAGATGGAGTTTCTGCTCAAATACTATGCTATTTATATGACCCAGAGTCACCCCCGAGGTCTGGATGGTGGTGGTAATGAAAGGCTAGATTGGGCCACCTTGTCTCCTGCCGGTTGGGGTTTCGCTTGGCCACTAGCCCCATGGGAAGCAGCAGGGAGTAAGATACTCCCGGGTGTGAACCGAGGTGACAGAATATGGTCCCCAAAGCCTTTTTGTGATGGTGTGCTGACAGCTTTTGTTGGCAAGGATTAGTGTTTCCAGGTCTTGCTTGCCGGGAGGGAGCCGTGGAGGTGGGTGAGAATGGAGAGCAGGTCAGGGACCAGGCTTGCTGGGAGGGGGAGAGCTCCAGGCTTTGGGGCTGCTGATATTCAAACCAGCGGGTTTTCCTAAGTGTGCCGGAGCAAGAGTTTGTTATTTTTAATTTGGACAGGACAGGTATAGCTCTGGCCAGAAGTGGTTGCCTGTCAGCGAGCTAGACTTCTGCGCATTCCATCCAAATGATTAGACAACTGTCCCATTTGTTCCTGGAGTAGGTGTCTGCAAGTCATCTTGTCGCTGCTTTGCATGAACTCAGGCCTAACTGTGCTTCCCTGCCACGGGTTGCCTTTTCCCTGTGCAGGGATCGCCGGGCCGTCCCTGCTGTTTGGTGGCACGTGCCTCCGAAATGCCTTGGGAGCGCTGGCAGAGCTGCTGTCGTGCGGTGGCAGGCTGGTGCTACCTGTGGTGGCAAGTCAAGTGGGCATCGCGTGCCTGTGCTAACAGCTGCCTAAAGCTATGACAAGTAACGCAGATTACGAGCCAGTTGCACTGCATGGGCAAAGGGAAGGCCCTTTATTTCTTATTTAATAGTCCAAGGCTTTCTCCTGAGCGGAAGAGAGAGTGAGGGTAATTCTTCTGTCAGGCGCAAAGAGACTTGTATCCTCTCTGGAGCTTATCCTCCGGAAAGCCAGGGCTTAAATGATGTTGGATTAGTTGTATTAAGAAGTTATCCACTGTAGCTTCTGCCTATCACCAGTGCATGCCCATCTTGGCTTGTGTAACAGGGTCTGCTCTTGAGGGAGTCGGTGTTCAGCTCTCCAGGAGAGACCGTAATGTCGATGTGGCAAACTGGGTGTCTAAACTTTGACTCACCAGAGATCTCAGGTGGGTTTTGAAAATCTTGGGCTGTGGAAGGTTTATTTTTCCCCTGCAAAATTAAAACACCCCAACAGAGGACTAGCATACCATACTTTGGTTTATGGGAATATTTGTTCTTCCAAACAAAAGGATTGCCTGTGCTGTTTCATTCTGTGCAATATCTGATCAAGGAAGTCGAGACGCACCAGCAGAGCTCTTCCCTCTCACCAAGCCTGGCTGTTCTATATTTAAATGTCTGCTGGTTTCTTGCCTAATGTTAGCAGCTGTGCCTGGGTGTGGCATGTGTGTATCTGCTTTTGAAAGAGGCTTTGAACCAAGTTCATCAAAACTGGTGCAGGGAGAGGTAAAGCACAACCCCACGGCAGGCCCTGCCCCACACGGACTGCTGATCTCCTGCTGAAAGTCAGCCCTTTGAGGTGGAGCGAGGATGCTGCCTTGGCCCTCCTGGGGACTGTGCTGAAACACTGCTGAGCCACAGTTTTGCTGGTGGGGTCTTCTGCAAGGTAGCAGCTCCGTCACCGTGGGCTTTTTCTGAGGAGGATGTGCGGCCCCCCGTCTGCAGTCGGCTTGTGTGTGGCTACAGTCTGGCTGCCCAGCGACATCTCCTCCGCCACCTCTGCTCTGTTCAGACCCGTCTCAGCCCTCAGACTGTTTATACCAGTGGATGCCTGCTGCTTTCTGACACCGAGGGAGGGCAAACTGCAGGAGCTTAACTATGGGGTTCAGTGTGCAGGGGCACATAGCACTCAGTGCTAGCAAGGGAAGCCTTCGTCCCAAGAACTTTCCTTCACCTCCAAACTAAAATGCTGTAAAACTTCTCGACACTGTTAGATCAAAGAGAAATCAGTGCGAGCTGCTGTCTGCTACTATGCAAATTAGACTTTATATCACGGCTTTTTCTGAGCTTACTTTCCCATGAACCCCAAAAGATCTGTACAGCAACGCACCGGCAGTGCACGTTAACTAGCAACCAACAGCAACATAGTGGAACAATACAGTTTCGTTACAGCTCACAGAATTTGCATTGGATTAAAATAGCTTAGATTTTTTCACTAGCATTGTCTTCAATTCCTTTTCTCCCCCCCTTTTCTCCTTCAGGCAAAAAATGAGGGCTGAATGCTGACTAAACCAATTGGACTGAGAAACCCAGGGTTTTTAATCTTGAGCTTGCAAGGCATGGGGGCCCCTCTCAGGGCAAATAAAATCCGTCGCGAGGTTTTCATTCTGAGCTAGTATAGACTGTCTAATCAGGAGCTGATACTGTCTGAGTTGTGCTGTGGGAAAGCCTCTAGTCAAAGGCACTTAGATCCTCTTTGGTGTAAGAAAATGGGGAAAATTCACAGAAACATGAAGGGATAGGAGATAGCAAAGAAGAGGTAAAGAAAACACAGACATGTGACATTAGTGAGAGCAGCAGTAAATCCAAGGAGACATATGGAATCAGAGTTTTATGGTTTGGGCTAATTTTTACAGGGTTGTAATAAGCACAATAACTTGCTGTAAAGTAATTTTTACAGTCATGGGAACCATATTTCATCTACTAATTAAAAATGAATGTTTTTTCAGATCACAGGGAGGCTTTTCTAGTGGAGAAAACATCCCAGACCAGCATATTTATCTACTACTTCTACTCGGAAATTTTCTTTCTTCCAATATTTAGTGTTTGTTTAGAAATACTTTGAAATTTTTCTGCCTGTCTGAGGATCACCTTCTTTTTCTGACCCTTTATTTGGAGCCCTCTTTGGAGCATTTCACCGTGTGCATGCATGGGGGCCAGACAGAGCCGAGCTACAGGGTGGGGAGGAGGGACGGCGGGGTGAAGGGGACTTCCCAGCTGGTCAAGCCACCGCTGCACCATGGAGCATGTGCCAGCCTTGACTACAATAATAGAAAGTGGTGGTGGCGGAGAACTGCTGCTCCCCGTAGCCCTCCAGACATATTTATACTTGCTTGAATGCAGGTATAATTGGAAGCCAAAATCTCCTTAGTCCTACACTCTGTAGAGATACTAACTCTTGGTAACACTTCAGGGAAGTCCCTTCACCTGTCTGTCTCAACTTCTTCGATATGTAAGAGTAGTGTTTATAGTTGGTGAAGGTAGTGAACTAATGCCTCCAAAACTCTTTGAAGATGGAGTTTTGCAGATCAGCTTATTTTCACTTGTGTGATCCAGTGCGTAATTGCAGCCTATCCCTCTTTGCAGATTGCTTTACCTTGGGTAGAAATTTCAGAAACGTAAATGGACTAGCAGCTGCAAGCTTATTTTGAAAGGGTCAGGGCCTCATGGAAAGCCTATGGAGTTGCAGCTGGGCTGAAGCTGTGCTGAAAATGGGCTCTTCCCAATTGGATTAAGCTAATTCAGGGAAATGAGGTTTTATTCTGGAGCGAGGCTGTCTTCAAGGAGGTTATGATGCAAGTATATGAGGTTAATTACTGTTAATTAGCTATTCCCATAACTGTCCAGAGGAAATGAGCCCTAAGTCGCTTAGTCACTTTTGAAAATGAAAATGTTGCCCTTAACTACCCGGTACTCACAGGGTGTGATTATTCACACAGCATTGTTTTCACTGATGGACTTCACCTGGAGCATTTGCAAACACTAAATAAAAAACCACCGTGGTATTTTCGCCCACGCTGTTTGCATGCGAAGGTAGTGACTGCTTAGAGAACCAAAATTACCTGTGTGCTGTGCACGAATGAAAACATGGGCTGCTCCACCTGCTTCGCCAGGAAACACCGAGCTGGGAGGGCCATGGCGACGGTCGAAGCAAACAGGGCATCAGGATTCAGACAGAGACTTGCGAGCCCAACTTTGCAGTTGTTCTGCAACTCTGTGGACAAACTGATTCTGACCTGGCAGAACCCAGTGTTTTAATCACAATAGTATTTCCTTCTTGGCTTCTTAAAAACATCAATGAAAGAACAGGGGTGGTACTTCAGTGCTGGGGGGAGCCAGCCTCCCACCTGCCAAAGGCAGCGGTGTCTGGGTGGACAACTGGCGACTCAAGGGAAATGTATGTTTTGGTGGTACTTAGAGCTGCTAGGTACTTTGGAGCTACTTAGGCAGTGGCTTTCTATTATGCAAAAATCAGAATAATAAACCCCACCCTCCCCGTCTTGGCACTCACGCTGTTAGGCTGGCTGGGAGTGCCGTCAGCAAGCATCCAACTTTGTACTCTCGGGATTTACACCTTCCAGATCCCTTCGTGCTAAAGACGACGGTGGGGAAGGTCTGCGCTGTGTGTGCGCTGGAGCTGTCATTCCTCATGTTTCAGGCGGCCAAATAGCGAGTCCTGGAGCCACTGCCTCCTCTGGAGGATCGGACAAATCTAGAATGAGTAGTCTGTCCAGAGAGGTAAAGTTTCTTAGGCTGCTGGGATGATTTTTGTTGCTGTGAGTGC
The DNA here is from genome assembly GCA_013401315.1 of Balaeniceps rex. Lineage (NCBI taxonomy): Eukaryota > Metazoa > Chordata > Aves > Pelecaniformes > Balaenicipitidae > Balaeniceps > Balaeniceps rex. Next base: position 125,517 of record VYZW01045621.1, read on the forward strand.
CTCCTTGGTTGTAGATAGTTTTCTTTTGGCAATCTGTGGCCCCTGTGGGATAGATAAGTACAATACATTGCTGGAGCCATCTGACATTTTGTCGTAATTCTAAAGGCAACCCCCCCAAAAAAAAGCGCTGGTCTCTGCAGTTTTCTGATCCTGATTTCCCCTCCTACAGCCAGCCTGCTCTAGCCATGCTTCTCTCTTCCCTGCCCACCCACAGACCTGTGGGAAGCCTCCTCCTGGGCTTCTTTCTGCCCCGCTGCTGATCTCTCAAAATGTCTTCTTCTAGCCATAGTCTTCAGAGCAAGAGTGACCCATGGCATATGTTTTTATGGAAAGGTGCCGGCACAGTGTATCTTAGTGCTTGGACTCAGCTTAAATAATACTGCCACAGCAATTTACCCCAATTCATACCACTTGAGGAGCTGGCTAATGAATTGTTGTGCTTTCAAGAAACACCATAATCCTGTAACTCAGAGATTTGCCTTTTCTCGCCATATGAGGGTGGCTGTAGCTTGTTTCAAAGGTGCACTGCTCAGGTGCGCAGAGCTTCCAGGTTCCCCTTGTTCCAGTGGAAGATACTGGTGGGGGAGTGTTAGAAATTGCTTATTGCCTTAAGCAGGAGAAAGTGCAGCGCTGCAGGAGTAGGAGCTTCTGTGGAAAATGTGTCTCTTGGTACAGTACAGCAAACCAGAAGCATTTATAACCCTGGACATACAGTATGGGATCTGGTCCTGATTGGAGACTGGAACCTTACTCAGTACTGAGCATGGGCAGTTCAGGAGCTGAGCTTTTTTTTGGTCTCTTTTGGGCTCTTTTTTGTCTCCTCTGCAGTGCTGTGTTCTTGTGCACACATTTGCACACACAGCAACTACAGGGAAGGTGTTCAGAGTAATGTCAGTGCACGAGTGCACCCATTATTAACTTTCGTGTTGTAAAAGAGTTACAGGAGGCAGTTTACAAGGGATTTCCAATTCAGGTTAACTCTTAAAATATAAATTTAATTACATACATTATTGACTTAAGCCTCAGTGGAGGCTGGTCACAGGCACAAGTAAAGGTGATCCACCTACCTCAAGCGTCTTGCAGGACTTCTGTGTGTAAGCAGCAGCTCGGATTTTCTTTACGCCAAAAGGTTGTACCATTCTGACTAAACCCTTTTAAACAGTCACGCATTATAGAAACTGTAGCATTACTTTGATTTAAGCAAGGGTTGGGTTTGTTTTTTTCATTAGTTTAAGGTAACTAAGAAGGTTTAAGCTAGCTTTTATTATCCTGACACCAGCTTATGCCACTGGTAGCATCCTGGTTATTCTGACTCCTCTTTGTTGCCTCTTGAGCAAGTGTGGAGGGCCAGATCACGGTGGCATTCCCACGTCACCTGCAGCCTGGGACTGCATGCCTGCACCCTGCAGGCAAGTGCTGCTGTCTGCGATAGGAAGGAAAGGCAGCTGGTCAACCCAGCAGGGCTGAGACTCGTTTTCTGGACAAGGCAGTTGTCCCTCACTACAAGGAAGATCCCAGGCAGATTAAAAGATCACCACTAGGATGTTTTATGTAGGTGCAGTTCTAGTACATGGGCAATAACTTAAATGCTCACAACCTGCCCCCTGAAGTTCTTGTTGAAAAAGCTTCCTCTCTCTCATTTCTTTGAGGAATAATAATGGACCTGTTAAGCTGGAAAGAGAAAACCTCCCCCTCGTTTAGAAAGGAGTGCCAGAGAGAAAGGAGAGAGAGCGCGCTGGCTTCTAGGAGAGATATTTAGTCATTCTTCTCTGCAGAAGGCTGGCAGGGAACATTGCAAAGTTCATTTCCGAATCAGAAGAGCATGTAAAGACTGCTTGTTTTATTCACTACAGTAATCGTACTTCACATATTACTCATAATACTAAAATACCCAAGTCGCTTCACTGTATACCAGAGACATTTAGCTGCCAATTTTCAAATAATCATAAATTGAGTGTGTCTGTTCGAGCCAGCCAAAATAAGCTGGGTTAGATCATGAGTGTGTGTCTGTGCACGTGGGTGTAGGGGGGAAAGAGGGACCAACGTGGTGGGGGGGGAGTGCTTAACGCCTTGGAAACATCCTCAAAGGAGCAAAAGAGAGAAGAGGATAATGGTTCCTGTTTTGATCTGCTTCTGCGTTTCTCCACAGCGGGTCATATCCTTCACCTGCCACTTTTAATTTCCTTTTTCCACAGATGAACGCGACTGAGCTTTTCTAGCAGTGCATGTCTTTGCTGTTCAGCGTTGTTATGTGCCTGCATTTCGAATCTCTTGGTGAATAGCGGCAGGTTTTTTATTTTTTTCAGCCCAGTCCTCTCCTCCCAGCAAGCATTGAAAGGGGTTGTCTTACCAGGGACCTGCGGAGGTTTAACGTGGGCGGCTGAGGTCCCCACACACACTCCACTGCCGCCTGGCATTGCGCCGGCAATGACATCCCCTCACAGTGGGAGCAGCCGTATATGGCTGGATCTGGCCCTCAGCCAACCAAGCTTGTCCGCCCGTAGGAATCAGGCTTTCTCCCGCTGGAGACCTTATGAACAGATATCACCTTTAGCTCTTCTTCACAATACAGAGCAACCTCAAATCCTGGTACATCCAGGATGGGCAAATCTGGTCCCGGTTTTGCTTTCCAGAGCTCTGAAGCTGGTTGCTGCTCCATTGCACCAGACTCCAGCGCTGCAAAGCTCTGAAAAGGGATGTTGCAGAGTCACTGGTAAAACCAGATCCCCAGGAGGGATCTGCGTGCTGTAGCTTCTGATCCTCAGAAGATCTTTCCAGTAGATGTTCTAGGGGTGTGATTTAAGTCAGTGACCCCCAGATACACCTCCTGAGCACCTCCATGGCTGGTCTTTACTATTCCTTGCTCCTGCTGAGTACAGGCTGGGAGGTGGTATGCAGAATGAGAGCCACGCAGGGAGATAGTGCAGAGCAGGAAGACTTCTGCCCTGTGGTTTTTTTTTTTTAGTAAGCCTTAAGATGTCATCTCCCTTTCTCAGGTGCAACATTGAATAGGAAAAGGCACACGCCAAAATCTCTGTTTTCCCTTTGCGATCAGGAGAGTTGTGAGGGAAGAAGAAAAAAGCAGTGATGATGGCATGTTTTACTGCTATTGATAATTACACTCATTGCTTGTGTTATGATTTTCATAAATATATCTTAAAACACCGTTTAGTGGTCAGTGTCATCTTTATTTTACACATGGGGTAACTGAGGCAGGCAGAAGTGACATAACTTGCCGTCACTGCCTGCAGTGGGAATGGTCGTTTCAGTAAAAGCAGTCGTATTAGAAACTGAGTACAGTAGTATGAGCAGTGGAGCTGGTAAAAGTTGCTTTCTTCTGTGTTAGTGTTGGGAAGCTAAAGCATCTGTGTCCATGTTGAATGAAGGCTAAGCTCACCCTGCAGTATGTTCTTGGTCACTAAAAGATGCTCCTTCTACCCCAACTGAAACCTAAAAGACCTTAATGTTTTGGGGACTACCACTCCATAGTTAAATGTGGTAGAAATTGCAAAGTGGTTCCACGAGTGGAGGAGTGGGGATGAGCTGACAGATGGAGGGAACATGTGAGTCTTCCTTCCTTTTGGAGTCAAAGTTGTGAGTCTATAAAAGGTGGCACTGGGTTGGGGAAGAGGAAGGAGACTTCTACTCCCTTCTACTAATGCTGGAACAGGTTTGGTCTCACCTTTCACTGGCATTTCTTTACCCTTTGTCCTCAGATGTAAGCTCAGTGATTTAGGCTGATGTGTCATCACGCTAATTGTGTCAGGTGTATTTCAGGAGCATTTTCAGGGTTTCATCTTGAAGCACATACTCATTTCAGTAACCCTTTGAGGTGCGGTCTTGTTAAGCTCATGGGACCAGTAAGCATCACTGCTAAGCACGTGGATTGCCAGGTACCTGCAGTACCTGGCAGGTTTTTGCCATTCAGCATCCTAGCATTTATGGGGCTGCTGGCCCTACGCCCCAGGGATGGGCAGCGTTGGGTATGTGACTTTCTGTTGAGCTAGAGAATTTCGTGGTCTCAATCCTGTCTTGATTTGCGTCTGATGGCAGCAAAAAGTCACCATCTCTAAGCAACATCTGACTGCAGAACAGTTACAAATGGCGTTGAAAAGGAAAAGGGAGCATTTTTGTAGGACAGCTGGTTTGCCTATGCCTAGCACATCGCTGACTCTCTTGATGTCTGCTGTAGAAACTCTAGACCTGTTGTTCTTTCAGCGCAGCCTTGGTTTTCCTTTAGCTGGAGCAAGAGCGTAAATCTGAGAAATGAGTAAGTGGTAATAGGAAACAGTCTTTGTAACCAATTGCCCCTTTTCTGTTGTTTCATTTTTGAAAATGAATGAGTGATTGGTTAAATTGACTTAAAATTTGTAATTGTCCAGTGTTCCTTTTTTTTTTTTTTTAAAGAACTAACCATTCTTGGGATTCCATTCTAGTAAAGGGATGCTATATATTTGTGGGTTAAAGTTCAGGTATAGTGTCCAGCCTGGGTAAATGCTGCCTTGTTGATAAAGAAATCAAGTAACCATAGCTCAGACAAACATATGCCAACAATGCCGGGAATATCATCCCTGATCTCATAGTGAAGCTGTTAATTGTCTCTGTTGTGAGCTGTAGAGACAAAAATATACTTAAAAATACTTGAAATATACTTAATATATAAATATATTAAAAGTTATACTTAATATACTTGAAATACCTAAAATATATAAGCCTAAGTTTTCTGAAATTACTGATTTCAGCTGTACAACTATTGAAGTTACCGAGTTGGAACAAATCAAAAAGAACTGATTTTCAAAGATGTCATCTATTTTCTAGGCAATAATTCCCTTTCAGGCATCTGGGATGGGGTACCAGAAGTCATCTATGACTTTTAAAAATGTCCTGCACTGTCTAGGCAGAGATGTTAGGCTTACTATGGAAGTGATACCCTTCTAAAATGTGATCGGGTGCTAATGACTCCTAATGTCTTCTTTCAGTATACACAATGGAGTAATAGCGGTGTTCCAGCGTAAGGGTCTCCCGGACCATGAACTTTACAACCTCAATGAAGGAGTCAGGTAAGAGACTCGACTCTGTGCAAGGTGTTATTAGCCAGCGTGCACAGTACTGTTTGCTAGCACTCCCACTTGAAAGCTGCTACAGCAATATTACGGGTTTTTTTCCCAGCGGTAGTTTCAACCAGTCCAGTCAATTTGGCCTCAGTGAATAGCTGTTGCTGATGTGTGTCAACACCTTGCCGTGTAGCGAGAGCTGGGTTCCTCCTTCTGCAGAGGAGGTATTTAGCTGCGAGGAGGATGGATTATTTCAGAGTCTGTCTTGACATACTGGATAGAAACTAAGGAAGGAAAAACCTGGACCCCTCTGGTAATGCAGCCCTATACCACTGCAACGATGCTGCCCTTTCCATAGGTGTCAGGCCTAGCTCTGAGGTGCTTCCCTTGCATCCGTGGAGGATGTAAAGCCTCCAAGCGCTCAGTGCGACATGGCGAGCAAAGATGTCTTGCCTGGTGGTCCCTTTCATCTAGCTGCTCCTTCCACGCAGGCTGAATACGCTGTAGATGTTATAAAGCTGTCTTGTCAGCACAATGACTTGAGTAACACAATTTAAGGTTCAGATTTCTTTCTCATACTGTGATGATACTTGCAACAGAGCAAATACAGACTAGTGAGATGTATAATGGAAACTTTTTTCCCTAAAAAAAAAAAAAGAGAAGGTGAAAATCCTACCATTCGAGTTATTTAAGTTAGAGCTGCAAAGAAAAGTTTACCAAGAGATAAGCTGATATCTGGATTTACAGCACTTTTTACTACTTTTTCTAGCACTTATTACTACTTACTAAACCCTCTCTCACTGACAAGGGTAAGGCAGCAGATTTCCTTCTAAAAATTTGTCCCAACACTTTGAAGAATAAACGGTGAAAAAGAAGCTGCACTTACAAAAGACAGACAGCTTATTACATTCCCTGGCTGTCTTCAGATAAGAGCCTCAGCAATTCCCTTTCCCTTACTGCTTATTCCCACTCTATCCGGGCACTGGAGTCTGACAAAATCCACAGAATATCCAGATATTGTGGGATTATCTGTCCCTGTCTGGTTCCCAGTCTGGGATAGGTGGCCCAGTCTGGTTCCTTTAATTGTGGGAGTATCTTCAGAGAAGTCCAGGCATCCAGGCAAATGACATTTGACCTGTGATCTCTCTTTTTCTCTCACTGTCTGTCTTTTTGAAATTAAAAGAAACTTATTCTCTGGTTATTTCTTACTTCTCTGGGGAGAAAATGACATGCAAAGAATAGCTTTTTTAGGATGGTTGTCAGTTAGCATGATCCATCAATCATTTTGAGTTAGTTATGGGAATAATGGTTGATCATTATTACTGTAAGTGCAGGTTGGATTCTTCAGCTTTATCTGAATGACAAAAAATGGTAGTTCTGGGCTGAGATTTCCTGGCCCAATGCATTTGCCTCAGGATGCTCGTCTGCTGGTGAGGGACAGAAGAGGAAAAATTATCTGCTGATGTGACAGAGACAAACACAATCTTGTATGAACCAACAAACAGAAGATAGATAGATGGATGGATGGATGGATGGATGGATGGATGGATGTTTTTTGGTGAATTGTGCCCAGATGTTACTTCCATTTACCTGGGTATAAACCCTGCACCATGATGATGCTTGCTAATATAGTTGTGTTGAATTTATTGCAACATCCCAGGCAGCCAAACAGGCTGATTTTTTTTTCTATTTAATGATGGGCTTTGCTGCCGTGTGATAGGCCTGTTTCTTTTTGTTCGGGTAAGGATGACACTGCTTTGTTGTCGTCTCGGCTGATTGCTCAGTTTTGCTCTGCTTCCTGGAGAACAACACTTCGTGACTCATACCTGAGCTGATGGACAAAATATTGTGAAATCTAGACCGAGCTAGAAAGCTGCTGTCGTAAATGAGGCATCAGCAGCGTAACTCTCATGGGATGAGCAAGCATTTGGTGAGATGCAGCGTGGCTTTCGAGACTGGTTCTTGCCTACTGCTGCTTTGAGGTTGTTCCCTCTTGCCTGTGACTTGGCCGGAACAGCCTTCCGATTTGTTGCCAAAAGCTGTCCATCCTCTTGGTCACAACTCTTTGAGTTTGTTTTTGTGAAGCTTCTCGTGTGCGTCCTGCTTGCTTCATTCATAGAAGAAGGCTAAGATGAGAAAACGGCAAGTGGGAGAAGAGGAGACACCAGCCGAAAGATTCTGTCTCTGGAGGAAAGCATGGCAGTGGTATTTTTTAAACATGCCTGTTCACACGTCCAGCCGTGGCCTCTTTCCAGAAGCTGCTGCACGCCTGCGATGTGCTTCATTTTACTGCCGACCACAGTCAATAACGTTTTAGGGCCTCCTGACTGTTTGCAACCGCAGCCCTTTTGCCTCACTTAAATTCAGCTCAAAACCTAACTTAAGAAGTTACTGATTTGACACATACCAAAAATATTTGGCTTACTACTCTTGTTACTTAATTCCAAATAACTTTCTTTGGGTTAATGTCACTATTGAATGCAAAAATAACTGATTCATAAACATGACCTCAGGAATGGAACAAGTATTTGCCTTACGATTGTTTTAGATGCATTTTCCCCACAAATACATAAATAAAAAGAAACAAATAGCCATTATTTCCACCAGGCAGAATTTGAGTGTGGAAGCGTTCAGGTAAATGGCTAGTATCAGTAACTTTTTCCAACAGTTACAGGACAGTAAAGGAAGTTACTTTATTTTACCACTTTAATTAGAGCAGATTCTGGGATACTTTTCACAATTAAACCTTGAATATCCAAGTTGACTCACAGACCAAGTGTAAATATTTGAACAGTTACGTTATGCCTGCGATATTTGCACACCATCATTTTGACTCAGGAATGTCACGTATATTCAACTACTGTATGTCACATACGTGCAAACAAATACGTGTAACTTCCTTTTCTGAACACGCACCTGGAGGCTTTGAACCCTGATGATGTATGCACTGATTATTTAAGAAAACATCAGCGGGTACAAATCTGAACAGTACCATTTACTTTTCTGCTAGGTTTGGCTCATAAAAGCTGCCACTCGTTTACACCAATGCCTTTTATCACTGTTCTTGCATTCCTCTGGCATTAGAAAGTGGCCTTAAATATGGGGTTATGTAGCACTCAGAAGCCCTACTACTAATAAAATCAGTGTGTGACTGCAGTCTCTTTCTTTAACTCCTGAATAACTCTGCTAAAGCTAATGAAGTACGGTAAGGTGGTGAGAAGATACTCCAGTAACTGGGAGTATCGCTAGTGTACATCCTGTACATTACTTCTTCTGAGCCCTTACTAGGTGATTTAATAGGGGATTGATTCAAAAGTCAGGTAATGAAAACCTATATGCATATACTTACTGTTTAGTATTTCTCTTGATGTACGTGTGTGATACTAGCAATCATATAGTGTTTTTTCCTTTTTCATTTCATGCACCATGTGTCATTTCAAAGTGTTTATTTACACCACTTGTAAATCAAGGAAGAAAAAGAAGGAAAAGGAAACACAGTGGAAGCAGGATGTCCTGTATTAAAGCTAATACATATTTATAGCTGCCTCTTCTCTGAGTTTCAGGATACTGATTTGATGCAAACAAAGCACATTTTAGTGGTATTTCCTCTTTTGTAGCAAGAGTTTTAATCCAGTAGTTATTTGTTTCCATTTGCTTCATTTAACTTTATTTAACAGATATTACACAGTGTTAGACTTTCCATTCTGAGTAATGTTGCAAGAGTTAATTTCAACATGAACCAAAGAAGCGGTGGCAGGAAGATACAAAAAAGTCAGGAGCTATTTTAGCATATTTTATGTGAATTTATATTATCACCTTAATTTGTGAAGTCATTAAACAGGCAATGAAGACCTGATACCAATGATATCCAAGCTTCATAAGAGTGCAAAATGACTGGCTTCAAAATCAGATGCGCTTGAAACCAGGTCTGCCGCTGATCAGGGATCTCTTTTAGGTTTAATCAGATTTTTACCTGGATTCCACCATGATGTCCACATATCTAGATAAGGCAATTCTGAATTGAATTATCGAGGATCTGACAGGTGACAACCTAACTGATTTTTGTTAAAGGAAATTAAGCAAGCATAAAAAAAATTGCAAGCAACGTCTTGGATCCAGTTTTGTTGTGGTTCTCTTTTAAATGAATATGGGTACAGAGAACATCAAACACCAGTGTTCTGATGTGGCCTGAGGGCCTCACTATTTCACAAGAAATTAATTAAGCAGCGTGAAGTATCTGTATTATTTGGGATTCAAAGAGCAAGATGCATTAATTGTGCTGTCAGTTCTTCTTCCACCCTGTAAAGAGAGATGCTAATGTAGCCATAGTGCTGCTTGGTCTCATGCAGTCCAGTGCATATAATTAACTGCAGGCTGGTTGTTCACGTCATTCACAGCTGAAAAAATGGAAATGTGGTGGGATTTTGTTTTATCAGAGGGCTAGTTATTGGATAAGTAGAACATCATCTTGTATTTCCTGCCCTAAATGCCAAGAATTATCGGTAGAACCTAAAATATGAAAAGAGAAGGTATTTGCAAATCACCTGTTCAAGACTATGAAGAATCCAGGACGTTGCTTGCAATTT